>JAJLWO010000056.1:0-92407 GCA_030570775.1 Ogataea pignaliae | reverse complement strand
GGTGCATTCTAGAAGGCAGTGGTAACTCTGGTTGAATTATAATTGCAAATTTGGTGAAGCCACTTTTTCAAGTGCGGCCGCGTATCAGGATGATCCAACGCCCTCAACATCACCCATCACTGTGACTCACAAAGACACATTCCAATAAATGCATTTGTATCAGCCGAAACACCAGCGTCCAGGCTACATAACCACGTAAAATGAAATGCTTGATTTTCACAAGAAGGCCCTATTTCACGACGCTGAAAAACTTCACCTTGTAATTTTCAGTCAGGTGGAGTGAGGCTTGCCACCCTTATTCACCCTATCGTTGCCGTGCTAGTGTATTTCATAATCTCTGACGTGTTTGTATCAACAGAGAAGATCCAACAATGTAAGACCACGGTGTTGCCGAGTGTCAATCGGTGTTGTTGTTGATGTTCCACCGACTCTTCTGTTCATGTGCTCATTGCAAGTTTGGTATGGCTCTGCACGTTGCTGTTCCTTTGACTAGCACATGATCAACGTTGTCTAACTTACATGGCTTCTTCTACTGGAGTAATGATCATGGCCATCAACTGTATGTATATATCTACGGGAATAAGAGGAAGAGCGGTTGCTGAGAGGGGTATGGTGCTCAAACGAGATAAGTTTGATAAGTTTTTCAGCGCGCATACTAACTCCTGCACACACCCTTTCTGTGCTTACAGATTTTGTTTCATACACACCACACCTCTAAAGAAGTAAAACATGGGATCCCCACTAACTAGAACCCTCTCGTTCTTGCCAGCAAAGAGTTAGAAGCATAACAATTGAAATGGGCAGGAACAAACACAACACCGTGACCGATGTTGTTCTCAGATAAACGGTCTCGCGCAAGCATTTGAAGTCTGTTGTATCTGCTCCAACAGAAAGGGCACACCAACGGTATCCCTGGAAATGTCCTCCAAAGATATATAACTTTATGACTCGGGCATTACAGCGCCGTTGAGAGGTGAAAGCTTTTTAGTCAGGAAGGGCCTAGTTTTGGGACTGCAAATGAGAAGGTCGCTCAAGGGGCGAAATGGGGCTGTGGAATCACAACTATGGCCATTGTACTGAAGACAGCATTCTAATAGTACCAAAAACACATTCCCGATTGAATTCAGTCGTGGGACAGTCATCACCTAAGTTGTGAAGCGTCTCGGAAGAGCTGGAGTGTGATCCATTGGCCTTCAAAGTGGGTACTTGGTTTTCAAGCGCGAAGCAGAAATTGGAAGTGAAGTTTTGCAGTTCAGTATTTAGCCCCCTATCCTGAATCCATCCATCAATCCAAGCCCAGGAGCTGGTGGTCCATCCAATGAGCTTCAATATGAGTGTTTGTTGGGATCAATTGCTGTTCAATGGCGACTTCAAGGAGCAAGTCTACGGTGAACAACAGTGTAGCAAGCGTCTCCTCCGCTAAACTTTGATTGATTTTCCGACTCAGTCGGGTGATTGAATATACCTCTCTCAGATGCTTTTGTGCCCCTGAGTTCAAATCCGACCTTTAAGATCCATAAGGTACCCTTCATCTCTAAGAATTTGCAAGTGGATGATGTCTCACCTCCGGTTTTTTCAGCTCTTCTTGCTCTTGCTTGGTCGTCACAAGTAGCGGTGAAGAAGAAATGCAGGAATATATTTTGTCACGAGATGAGTCCGTGGTTGTAAGAAGAACATTTAGCATATTTCTTCCTTCTTTTTATAAGATATAGTATTCATGAATTAAACCTATGTGTTCATTTATTTACTAAAAAATAGTACTCATGGCGTCATTTGTTTTTTATAATATAGGTCTTTAGGTTAATTTACGTACTTTCAAAATTAGGGCAATCTTCACCAAGCACTTTGGTTGTAGTTAAGCGTGATTGGACCTTTAGAACTATTTTAATCTCATATATTGGAAGCAATATTGTTTCCCAATCTCCTGATTCAAAACTGAGTCAAAATCTACCCCGGTAGAAAAGGAAAGAGCCTACACTTCAAAAATAAGCGATTAATGGGATAATGGTAATCTATCACCACAAATTTGCTGTCCCAAGTGTAAAGCTACGCCACAACTTCACTGCGCCACTCGATTCACCGCGACAAAAATCTGTCCCTTTCCGAATCTGCAAGGATAAATATAACACCGTAATGATGCCCAGAGCAGTGCAGTGCAGCGTGCGGCGCATCCACTGCCACTACTATTAGAAGAGGGATATAGTGCTCTTATTGCTCCTTTTGTATCTTTCCCCTTTATGTAATGTCTTATAACACCTTTTCTTTTCTCATGATTTTAAAACAGACCTGCAAAATAGTGTTATTTGTGAAAGGGATGGATGCCACTCTTCATTACTATTGCAGATTCAACAATCCAACAGGTTCCGGAATAAAGCACTATTACGCAGCATCTAATTTGGACGGAAATTACCACAAAAGAAGAAGACTACACCCCAACAAACAAAGAAGATCATACAGGGCCTACTTTAAATTTAAAGTCAAACAATGGGCTCACTACATTCTTTTCCGAAAGATGAGGACAACGCAGAGTATATCGTTATTACTGGTACCACTGCTGGACACGGAAACTCAGAGAAAAGCAGTCAACACAAACTTGACCAGCTCCAAGACATCAACCTCGCCAAACAGGAGTGTTATGCAGAAAAGGAAGAAGAGAAGAAAACGAAACAAGAAGAAGAGGATCGCTTCAAAGAATCGACAGGTGGAACAAATATGTGGGAAGAGCCGCACGAGGAAGCCAAAAGTGACAAACAAAACACAGCCCCAGAAGAACAACAATCCCAGGAATGTACACTCGGTTTCCAAAATCAGGAGAATGATAAATCATTTAGGGAGAAGCAGGGGCTTTTGACAGTTAAAGAAGAATCCTCAAGATGGATGCAACAGGAAACTCTTGGAAAGCTTAAGAAAGAAGCCCACCACATGAATGCAGAAGCAGGGTCAAGCACAGTGGCCGACAGCATAACGGAGGAGAACTTCACGAAACCGCTGCCAAATCACATGGAAGATGGATCTTCAATCAGCCCAGATTTAAATGGAGAAGGCAGATTGCAACAACAACAAAAGCAGCATCAGCATCAGAAGCATCAGCAAGCGGAAACTACACAAGAGTATGAACAATGGTACCAAGACTCCCCAATGAAACCAAGCATCCAGCTACGCTACCCGTTTACTCCGGACCCAAGGCGTAGCAAGCCCCTATCAGACACAGCACTCTTACAAACAACTGGGGCCGCAGGAACCTCACAAACAGAACCAGCGATGGAGGAATTCAATGAGGAGGAAATGATACTGATCACTAAGGTTGACAAGAAATTAAAGAGAATATTTGTTACCAACTGGTTCAGCCAGATCACCGTTGTTGGTGTAATACTTCCCTGTTGTATGTTGCTGTCTTTGAATGTGATATTTTTCGTTGCAAGGGATGATCTTCTGCCTAAATGGTTTGAACTGGTCCACTTGTTCTTTTTCAGCCTGGTGCTGTTGCTGAACATCTTCATTTTTACCGCGTTGGGTTCAAGGGAAGTCAAAAAGGATGGTCAGTTTGTGATCATTCCATTTTTCGTCATCTATTTCAAAATTCTGCTATTGAGAAATTACATGTTCATTGATGATTGGTTTGGAGATGACAAGTATCAATTCTTGCATTCAAAAGTTGTAGAGTTTACCAATCATTGAAAGGAAAAACTTCTCGATCATGATATCACAATGTTACTCAGAATGCGACTTTCATGTCAGTTTTACAAATTGATACAGCAACAGATATATAAAAAATAAAGTTGTTATTGAATGAGACAGAACAAAATAAGAACAATTCGATCATACAAAACGGGAAGTGGAATAAATTGACAGATTGGAGTTTGGGCCATAAATAAAGGTGAAAAAAAGAGACATAATAATCAACAAAGAAAAAGGCAGACATCACATAAGAAAAGGAAAGAAGAAAGGGTTCAAGGCATAAGCAAAAACAGGCCACATAAGTGTATGTAGATTGAAACGATGCAAACGTTTATCATTTGGATATTGAAAACCCCTGATAAAAGCGCAATTTGTAAGCGAGGCAATTATGAGTGAAAAAAAGCTCGTTAATTATTAACTGCTGAATTGGTGGTACTACTTATCACCTCTCCAGCCATAACATTCCCAATGTTACTGGACTCTCCTAACTTGCTTGTTCCTTTCTCCTTGTATGTTGAAACTGCTGGTATATCAGCCTTGATTCTAGTAACCAATGTCTGGTAGGCCCTAGGTTCCAGCCTGATCAAAGTATGTAGGGGTATTGACATCCAAGGCGATTCTTCCTGAGGAACGTTCATGAAGTATGCATAGATGCAACGAAGGACGGCCTGATGGGTAATCACCAATATGTTCTCCTGATTTTCCAACTCCATTATGATCGGCTCCAATCTCACTATGACGTCCCTGTACGATTCTCCTCCTCGATACCTGTACTCAAACTTGTTCTCATCACGAGCGGCAAAGTCTTCAGGGAAGTCTCTCTCAATTTCATCGTAGGTCAACCCATCGCACGAACCAGCGTCTAGTTCGTCCAATGCCTTCCATTGTTTCTTTGGGTATGGGAGGTGTTGGGCGGTCTGTTGGGTTCTCTTTAAAGTTGACGTCCAAACTTCCAAATGTTCATGGTTTGGAATGTATTTTTCGACTAACTCCTTCAGCTTAACTGAATACTTCATTCCTCTCTCGCTCAAATCTGCATCACCCCCAATTTTACCCTCGAGGTTATACTGCGATTCTCCATGCCTCGACAGCCAAATGTACCTAGGTTTGATGTGAAGGTTCATGACGTAGTATGCAATTCTGCTTTCCAAGTAACTTTCAATCCTGTTTATTATGATTTGAGAGTTGACATTAATCAACTTGATAAATGAAAGATCTTTTTCATCCGTTAGATCCATTGGTTCGTAGTATTTTTCATAGTAGTCGATTTTGGTTAGCAAATCGTCAACAGCGTAATTTGGTGACTTTCCGGTATAATCGGGAGAGGTTGAGTTGATATCCAAAATCATGGATTTAACTGTTAATTCATCATCGCAAAAACTCTCCAAGAAAATAGGTTCAATGTTGTGATCTTTCAACACTTTGGCCACATGTCTTCTCTTTGACTTGGTCACGTTGGAACCGTCCAATATGGCAACGCAACCTTGCTCTTCGTTGAACCATGTGATGATCTGTTTCAATGCATCCTCTGTGGCTTGTTCTCTAATATGCAAACCATCCTCGTTGCTTGGGTTGAAGAAATCAGCGGTCGGCTGTAGCTTGTACCCTTCTCTTCTAAAGCTTGAAACACTGAATGACTTTGTGGAAAGTGAGAGCCATGAGAGATACCGAACAATCTTGCGTGAGATGAACGACTTACCCCTTGCTGGTAAGCCAACCATCACAACGCATACTCTTAGATTATCCACGTGAGAGACACCGTAAACTGGCATTGTGTTTATCCGATGTGTTGTGCTATGCTGTATGTGGGGGGTTATGTATCGTGGATGATTTAGCAAATGAGGGGTTAAAACTATCAGATTCTGTAGATGTGTAACTTACTTTGACAGTAGCTGAAGAAATATTGAACTGAAATTGCTGTCTTGTAAGTCAAATGTTGGGGAGACTAATCGATGATTAGAAATGGCCTTTTGGGTCTTTAGTGTAAGGTATTATAGAATTGTCTTCGTAACTTTGTGGGGAAATCTAGGACAGGCAAGGTCGGATTAACTAGAAATAGTATAACGACTAAAAGATGCTACTATATAATATCAAACGGACTTCAAATGCAGAAGCTGCCGATAGGCGACGATGTTAGTTGATAAACAACGGGTGGATGTTAGCCAATTGAACGATCAAAGAGCAGCAGTCCTGTCTGTAATAGAAGTCTTGCGAGTGTGTATGAGCACTCCACTCCCTCAGTAAGAAAGTGTCGTGTTGAATGAAGCACAGAGACACCTCCGCACATCCACAGACGACCACCAGACAGACAGCCCTTTTCCCATTTTCCCTACAAAGAAACACAAAGAAGAGCCCAATTTCCTCAATAAACTTAACACCCTCTTTCATCTACATTAGATACAAACAAGTAACCATTGTCAAGCATATAATTAATATACACAGCAGCGAGGCCCTCAATCATGATCTCAGATTTTGATCTCGACGAAGTTCTTCATGACTTGAAGGAGATGGCCGTCTCAGACAAGAGCAAGGAGGATTCATCGGAACCACTGGACCCTCAAACCATCACAAGCTTCCAAACCAAACCACCAACTCAGCAACAAATTGAAGATGACATCAAAAGGGACTTTTTAACACCGAGCACCCAAATCCCATGGGATTTACTGGACCAGTTACAACAGTTGCCGGAAGTTTCACAGAAGGAGACCAGCAGATTCTACAATTCCCTGGTTGATCTACCACCACACTTGAACAGAACAACCATCAGATTTCATAGAAAGGGAATTAGCGGTTCCATAGTGTCATACAACGAGACCTTTGACCTTTCCGTTTTGGAATCTGGCGATAGCGCATCGACGTCGTTGTCAATGAAGAGGAAGTTCACAAGCAAGAACGATGCAGTGACAGGAAACTCCACGTTTCTACCTTTCCAGCCTGGTGGCTTGACTAGCACAAATACTGCAAACCTCCTTGCAGACAGTACAAAGTTCTTGCACAAGGATGACAGGGGTCTCTTTGACGTACCCCAAGGTTTAACCAGAGGTCTACAGCTTCAGCCCACCTCAAGCAACGAAGCTGACGACGAACTGAACGGGCTGGAAAAAGTTGATGAAGAAGCAGAGGTGGATGAAGAAACAGAAAGTGAAATAATCGACAAAGACCAAACATTACTTAGGAGTGCCCAAGAAGATGAGGATGAAGAACTTGACGCCGATATTGCAGCTATAATTCCAGCAGATATGTTAGTGAGGCCAACCAGTTCTGCGGCAATTGGACAGTCTTCTGCCCCTGGTACGAGGTCGAAGAAAGAATGGGCCCATATGGTAGAACTCACACATGAGTTGGAAAACTTTGATGAATTGGTTCCAAATCCAGCTAGAACCTGGCCGTTCAAATTGGACATCTTCCAACAGGAAGCTGTGTACCATTTGGAGCAGGGTGACTCTGTGTTTATCGCTGCACATACGTCAGCTGGTAAGACCGTCGTTGCTGAGTATGCCATTGCGATGGCGAACAGAAATATGACAAAGGCCATCTACACATCTCCGATCAAGGCGTTGAGTAACCAGAAATTCAGGGATTTTAAAGAGACTTTCAAAGAGGTTGACGTTGGTGTCATTACTGGTGATGTCCAGATTAATCCAGAAGCTAACTGTTTAATTATGACCACCGAGATTTTGAGATCTATGTTGTACAGAGGTGCAGATCTGATTAGAGATGTCGAGTTTGTCATCTTTGATGAAGTTCATTACGTGAACGATGTCGACAGAGGTGTCGTGTGGGAAGAAGTTATCATTATGTTGCCTGATCACATCAAGGTGATTCTCTTATCTGCCACCGTTCCGAACACTTACGAGTTTGCCTCGTGGGTTGGAAGAACCAAACAGAAGGATATCTATGTGATTTCAACACCAAAGAGACCAGTCCCATTGGAGATCTTTGTTTGGGCTAAGGACGACGTCTTCAAACTCATTGATTCAAAAAGACAATTTTTGGAAACCAATTTCAGGAAACACGTTGATAAGCTTGTGAAAACAAAGGACATCGCATCAGCGCCTGGTGGTGCCGGTGGTGCCAGAGGCGGAAGAGGTGGTGCCATTGCCAGAGGTGGGAGCAGTGCCAGAGGTGGAAGCAGTGCAAGAGGTGGAAGCAGAGGTGGCTTTTCTAGAGGTGGTGGTGGTAGCGGCAAGTTCATGCAGAGGGATGGGCCTAATAAGCAAACATGGGTGTCTCTCGTTCAATACTTGAAGAAAAATGAGCTGCTGCCAGCGGTCATATTTGTCTTCTCAAAGAAAAGGTGCGAGGATTATGCAGATTCTCTAGGAGGAGTTAACTTCTGCACAAGCAGAGAGGCATCTGAGATCCATAGATTCATTGACAAGGCTGTCTCGAGATTGAAGAGGGAAGACAGAGACCTACCACAAATATTGAAGATTAGAGAGATGCTTTCGAGAGGTATTGCGGTTCATCATGGTGGCTTGCTACCTATCGTCAAGGAATGCATTGAGATCTTGTTTGGTAAGACTTTAATCAAAGTATTGTTTGCAACCGAAACCTTTGCTATGGGGTTGAACCTACCTACCAGAACTGTTGTTTTCAGCGAACTGAGAAAACATGATGGTACAGGATTCAGAAATTTGCTTCCTGGTGAATTCACTCAAATGTCAGGAAGAGCAGGTCGTAGAGGTCTAGATACCACAGGTACCGTTATCGTGATGGCATATAACCAACCTTTAGATCAATATGCATTCAAGGATGTCACTTTGGGCACACCAACGAAGCTTTCATCACAGTTCAGACTAACCTACAGTATGATATTGAACCTTTTGAGAATTGAAGCCTTGAGAGTGGAAGAAATGATCAAGAGGTCCTTCAGTGAGAATTCGACGCAGGCACTACTACCCGAGCATCAATTGGAGGTTATCAAGTTGGAGAACGAACTAAAGGAATCTCGTCAGTTGGCGTTGAACGATGAGGTTCGATTACAACTGGAGTCATATTACGACACGATGGAATCTGCCAAAGCTTTGTATGGTGCATTCGTTGCTGAATGCTTCAAGTTGTCGTTCTATCAAAAGAAAATGAAAACAGGAAGGTTGATTGTCTATAGAGACTTGGCTGATGGAGGCATCTCGAAGCCTGGTGTCACTGCCAAGTGGACAAACGGTGATTCAAACATCACTGTTTTATCTTTCACCAATGTTTGTGACAAAAGTACAAACAAGATTCAACAACTAGGCTCTATTTTTACCACTGACTTTGATTCACTATACGTTGAGAAGTTTTTTGGAAAGTGGTCGGCAAAGGGGTCATTACAGTTTGTCTCAGTTCCTTTGAATCAAGTTGAGTTTGTTTCTGGAATTATGTTCTATACCCAAATCAATGCCGTCATGATGAAGAATAGGGAGGCTATCTCTGAATTCAAAAATGAGATGGAGTATCATTTGAGGAAGCAAGCTGCATGGAAAGAGATGAACTGGAAATCTTTGCAAACCCCCATAACACTTGAGGCGCTTCATCAATTTGTTGAGGCAAAGTCAAAGATAGAAGATTACTGGACTGATGATCAATTTGCAGAGGTGTTTGATACAAATTACCCTCAGACCATAGAAAAAAAGGCAATAGAGAGTAAGATTTCATCATTGAAGTCATTGATGAGTGATGACAACTTGGAACTTTTACCTGACTATGAGCAGAGGTTGGATGTTTTGAAACAGCTAGAGTTTATCGATCCTCTACAGCTAACGGTGAATTTGAAAGGGAGAGTCGCATGCGAGATCAACTCAGGCTCTGAATTGATTATTACCGAGTTAGTGTTTGACAACTTTTTGAATAATTACACATCAGAAGAGATTGTTGCTTTGCTTTCGTGTTTTGTCTATGAAGGAAAGAGAAATAGCAACACTAATACTGGTAGCAGCGAAGAGGGGGTACAGATGCTTTCCACGCCACGTTTGGAATCGGGAAAAGATAGAATAGTCACCATCGTTGAAAGAATGCTTCAAGTGTTTACAGATAACAAGGTGTTAATGACATCGGAAGAAGAGCAGTTCCTGGAGAACAATAGGTTTGGATTGGTCAATACCGTTTACGAGTGGGCTAGAGGTCAGTCTTTCAAGGATATTATGGAACTATCCAACGAGAATGGTGAGGCTGAAGGTACCATTGTTAGAGTCATTACGAGGTTGGACGAGGTTTGTAGGGAGGTGAAGAACTGTGCCCTGATCATTGGTGATTCAGGCTTACACTCAAAGATGAGTGATGCACAGGAAAAGATCAAGAGAGATATTGTGTTCTGTGCCTCGTTGTATTTGTAAGCTGAAACCTAGACATTTATAGATAATCCCTTTCACCATTAAGCTAGCTAGCTGCAAGAAAAAGGGATAGTATTAATAAAGTTTCCATCTATTAAAAACAACTATTTTACACATGCCTACATTCCAGCTGAGTCAAACAAAAAAGCGATCATATGAAACATTATGGTGATTTTCACTTCTTTCTAAACCCACCTCTTGAAGCAGTTGTTGGCTTTCCAACTCCACCTCCACCAATAATTCTTGGACCACCAGTAGTCCTCACAGGAGCATTCAACTTTGCCCCGACTGAGCTGGAGGTGGTAGAAGTAGTAGTAGAAAAACCGTTCTTCTTGCCACCGTCTAAGGTCTTGAGCGGCTTGACTGACCCTTTGCCTTTATTCAATCTCAACTCTGGCTTCAACGAACCCAAGTTTGGATTTCCTTCAACAACGACGGAGATGACCGTCTCTCCCCTCAATATGCACAATCCCAAATATCTCTTCTCTTCCTTAGGTAAGCTGCTACCTGAAGTGGACGCTTTTTGCCTCTGTTGCTGTTGTGCAGCTTTTCTTGTCGTTCTAAACTCTTCACATTCCGAAAGCACGAGGTTCATATGCCTGTCAAACGATAGCAGCGATCCTGTGAACTGTGAGGTGTCAAGAGTGGTGACTCTAACCCTGTAGTTTATTAGCGATGACTGTTTTGTAGATTGTAATTAAGTTAGTATGAATTGGTCTTGCTCGTTAAATAGAAGATGCATCAGATAGATGCTGTGACTGAAGTATACTTACTAGTTTTGCCTTTTTGGGTATTTGAACGATTGCCATGGTTCTGATATTTGCACTGGCGTGTATTTTGATAAAGATGTTTCGACTGATAAACGGTAATTGCTGAAAGACTTCAGTAGTTCTTTCTTATGGATGGTATACTTAAGTTATCGACAGGAACCAAATACCAGTGAAAAAAAGCACACTCACATAGAGATTAATTTGCACTACATTGGGAGAAAATGAGAGAGGAGACAGATTTGCTCTTATAGAGATAGAGAGCACGCGTGGAGAAAAACCATACAACTCACTCCATCAGCTCTTTTCACTTGACCATTTTCACCTCATATACAGTTACACGTCGCCATAGCCGTTGATACATACTAGCTCCGTCAGCATATTGACCAATTGTATTATATTATACCAACAAACAATACAATGTCCGAAGAAGAAACAAAGTCAAGCACAACTACTACTGCTGCTGCCTTCCCAGGAGCAGAGACCACAACCAAGAGAAAGATCTCTGAAACCGAAGAGAGTGAAGAGAGTAGTGCAACGGCACCAGCGACGGCAACGGAATCAGCAGTAGTGACACCAACAGAAGACAAAACCGAAGATACAGAAAAGCAACAAAAGAAGAAGAAGAGAAAGCACAGCAGAAGAAAGTATGACGATGATCTTCCTGAAGAGACAGAGCAATCGAGCAAGCGTGGCGTCGATGAAGATGATGACGATGATGATGATCAGTCTGACGTCGATGATGACAAGCTTGTCGTTGAAGATGATGAGGAGGATGATCTTTTGGAGATTGATGCTTCAAACATCATAACCACCGGCAGAAGAACCAGAGGTAAGGTTATTGACTATACCAAAGTGAGTGAAAAATTGGGTGTCACTGGTGAGGACGAGGAGGATGAAGATGGAGACTTTGCTGAGAAATAAGTATTTTAATGGACCACCAAAAGCAAAAAATGACCGCCGTGCTTGTGTTTTATGATTTTAGTGATTCAGCAACTCGTTTTTTGATATCCTGTTGATTAGTCAATTGTTTGTAATAGAATAAATACATCTGTAGAGATTCGACTGATTGATGATTACGAGGAAGGGGAATAGACAAAAAAAAACACGGGAGAGGGAGAGCAAGATTGGGAGAGGATGTAGAAGAAACCAACAAGTGAAGAGAGTGCAAAAGCAAGAAAAGAGATATAAAAGATGAACGAAAAACAGACATGGTGGTGAAAGTGTGAGTGTGAGGCGTAATGAGTATCTGTGATTTATGACAGATTGAAAGATCAAAGAAAGACAGCTAGCAGAATGAAGGAAACAGAAGCAAACGACAGCAGCAGCAACAACAACAACAACAACAACAACATAAAAGTAGAACCACAGAGCCGTTGAACATCATACAATTAGGAAGGGGAATCACCACCTGCTTTGAGTTTCAAAATTTCCCCATCTTTATCGCCAACCATCCCTTTCGCTTATCCTTGTGACTTCTGTTCAACAACAGTTTGAGTTCTTGGCAATCTTTTGGTCTTTAGGAGCAGGAGTCAAAGTGATTGTTTGACCAGATCCTAGGTTGTTACCACCAGCCGCGCCACCATTGCCACCTGCCGAATCCATACCATCCATGTCAAACTTTCTCTTTGAAACCATCTCATAAATGTTCTTGATCAACTGGTTAAAAGTAGACTCAACATTCTCCGAGTTCAACGCAGATGCCTCTGTGAATAGAAGGTTATTCTCAGCGGCAAAACTTTTTGCTTCTTCTGTTGGAACCGCTCTCAAATGGTCCAAATCGGACTTGTTACCAACAAGAGCTATCACTATGTTTGCATCGGCATGATCTTTCATCTCTCTTAACCATCTAGAAACTGATTCGTATGAGTCAGAATTAGAGATGTCATAAACAACCAAGGCACCAACGGCACCACGGTAGTATGCTGCTGTAATTGCACGATAACGTTCTTGACCTGCCGTATCCCAAATTTGAGATTTAACCCTCTTTCCATCGATTTCGATTGTTCTTGTTGCAAATTCGACACCGATGGTTGCTCTGGAATCAGGGTTGAATTCGTCCCTTGTGAATCTGGAGAGAAGGTTGGTCTTACCAACGGATGAGTCTCCGATCAAGACAACTGTTGAATTAGAAAGAGTGACAAGTAAGGGATTGTTAGTAAATTGGTGATAATGAAAAGACAGTAATAGGGGAAGACTGATGGAAAATGGAACTTGGTAGGCACTTACTCTTGAAAAGGTATTCGTAGTCGTATGAATAGTCATCGTATGAAGATCCCATTGTGTTGAACTGTTTCTATAGAGAGATGTATTTTGTGTATGCTTGGAGATGGGGTAATTGTATATGAGATATATACTACCGTGAATGATCAGAGGTGATATGTATGACGATCAATGAATGTTATTTGTGCTGTTGGTAGTGATAAGGGAGAGGTACCAAAAAGTTGGTCACTTGTCTTGTTGATATGTATCACTGTTTTTCTGTGGCCTCTGGTGTATAGGCTGTCACTGTACGTCTGCTGTTTTGAAGTAAGCCAGTAAAATAATAAATATCCTCTTATGTCTTGTCTTCTCCTAGATGTTCTCCTGGGAAGGTAACCAATCAGTCTCACCATTAAGAGGTTTATTGATCTTTGGATTGATTGATTAGTTTGTTAGCCTAGTGTGTTACTGTGTACTAACTACTACTGACTGGCTGACTGACCTGTCTCACTTGTCTCACACTTCACCTTTCACTGTCTTTTGTCTTAGAGAGAGAGAGAGAGCAAATACAATACGTAATCAATTACGAATAAAACATTCTGGTGTCTGTCAACGTCGATCGACGCGACTGGAGTCCAAGACGCGTCACTTAGCACTCTCACACCCGCCAGAAAGAGAGAGAGAAAAACCTTTGTTAAACAATATAGATACTACGACGAACGTGGCATACCACCATAGATACCCACCTTCTTTGCAAATCCCTCCAATTGCCACTCTTAAGTAGTTCTCACAACCGACAATCAAGAGGAAAAACTGGAATTGATTTTGAATTATTAGCATAAGAAAACAATCACCATTTCAATTCCTCAACCATGTCTGAAGTCAAGATTGATCAGCAAACCTTCCGTAGAAGGCTTCACCAATTACAAAAGACCCTTTCTACATCGGATCACTTCAAAGGTGCAAATGGCCTCCTCATTGTCGTTGGTTCAAACGACGACTCTAACCCGTACCAAAAATCAACAGTCCTACACACTTGGTTACTCGGTTACGAATTTCCCGCAACTGCAATCTACATAACAGCAAAGAACATCACCGTGCTGACTTCCATCGGGAAGGCAAAGTTCCTCAATCCTTTAGTGGCAACATCCTCCTTGGCCATCCTTACAAGGACAAAGGATGCCGACCATAACAAAAAACTTTTTGAGGATTTCCTCAAGGTGATCAAGGATAGTGGATCCAAGGTTGGTATACTACCAAAGGACAAATATGAAGGAAAGTTCATTGCCGAATGGACTCCCATCTGGGATTCTGCAAAACCAGATTTTGAACTGATCGATTGCTCAACAGGAGTCTCTATAGCTCTCGAATTTAAAGATGAAGAAGAACAGAGGAATTTGAGAATAGCATCAAGAGGTTCAACAAACATGATGACTTTCTTCTCTGATGAAATGAGTAAGATCATTGATGAAGAATTGAACGTTACAAATGCCCAATTGGTTGATAAGATTGAAAACAAAATAGACGATGCAAAATTCTTCCAAAAGATGGAATCCAACAAGGCAATGAAGAAACTAGGTGCAGATTTTGATTTGAACAGCTTGGACTGGTGCTACAAACCAATCGTTCAAAGTAACGGCAAATACGAACTGAAATTCTCTGTGGAGTCCTCAAACGATAAACTAGGCGGTGCCATCATCATGGCATCTCTCGGTCTACGTTATAAGAGTTACTGTTCCAACGTGACTAGAACCTTTTTGATTGGCCCTTCAAAAGAAATGGAAAAGAACTATGATTTCTTGTTGAAGATTCAAGCAAAAGTGATGTCTTTACTTAAGGATGGTGCCGTCATTAAGGATGTCTACAACAAGATTTACGAACAGGTTGAATCAGAAAGACCTGATCTTACAGCTGGATTCATGAAGAGCATGGGTTCTCTAATCGGTATCGATTTCAGAGACTCTGCAGGTGTCTTGAATGCCAAGAATGATAGATCCATCGTTGAAAACTCTGTCGTTAATTTGGTCTTGGGATTCAACGGTTTGTCTGATCCTAAATTGGGAAAGTATGCTCTGATGTTGGCAGATACCATCAGAATCACAGGTTCTGAACCGATTGTTTTGACTGATTCTCCAAAGTCAAGAAAGGATGTTGCATTTTATTTTGAAGAAGACGAAGCTGATGAGGATGAGAATGATGACGTTAAGTCAACCAAGGTGAAGAAAGAAGAGGACATTGTTAAGAAGGAGAAGAAGGACACCAAGATCAAGAAAGAACCTTCAAACTCAAAATCCACCTTACCGGCCGCTGCCAAGGCTGCAGCGTTGACAGACTTGGGAGGCGTCAATTCAAGGGTGTTGAAAGCAAAGATGAGAGCAGAACAAAAGAACTCAGAAGAAGATCAGACCCAAATCCAAAAGGAAATCCAAAGTGAACTACATGCAAAGAGACAGAAAGAAGGTCTTGATAGGTTCAATCCAGAGGATGCCAACAAGGCTGGTGAGCAAAGAGTCACTTTCAAAAAATATGAATCCTACGTGAGAGAGTCCCAAATCCCAAGCAACGTTAGAGATTTGAAGATTCATATCGATTCTAGAAACCAAACTATCATTCTACCAATCTGTGGCCGGCCGGTTCCATTCCACATCAACTCCTTCAAAAGTGGCTCAAAGACGGACGAAGGAGAATATACGCACTTGAGATTAAACTTCAACTCTCCAGGTATCGTGAGTTCCAAGAGAGAAGATCTTCCATATGAGCTTGGTGACGACAAACAATTCATCAGGTCTCTAACGTTTAGATCCAAAGATGGTGAAAGAATGTCGGAGGTTTTGAAGAAAATCACAGAGATGAAGAAGGAGTCGGTCAAGAGGGAGGCCGAGAAGAAGGAGAAAGCCGACGTTGTCAGCCAGGCATCCCTTGTCGAAGTCAACAGGCCAAAAAGAATGGATGGCGTCTTTGTCAGACCAACTCCAGAGAGTAGAAGATCTCCAGGCTCGGTCGCCATCCATCAAAACGGTATCAGATACCAGTCAATGGGAAGATCGGACCAAAGGGTTGACGTTCTATTCTCCAACATCAAGCACTTGTTCTTCCAGTCGTGCAAAGGTGAACTATTGGTCATTGTTCATTGTCACCTTAAAACACCAATCATGATCGGTAAGAAGAAGACATACGACGTGCAGTTTTACAAGGAGGCATCAGACATCACAGTTGATGAAACAGGAAACAGAAAGAGAAAGTATAGGTATGGTGACGAGGATGAACTAGAGCAAGAGCAGGAGGAGAGAAGAAGAAAGGCCGCTTTGGACAAGGATTTCAAATCATTTGCCGAGCAGATCGCCTCCGCATCCAACGGTCTGGTTGACTTGGATATTCCTTTCAGAGAGCTAGGATTCCAAGGTGTTCCTTCGCGTTCTGCCGTCACTTGTCTTCCAACGAGAGACTGCCTAATCCAATTGATCGATCTTCCCTTCTTGGTCCTAACCTTGGAAGAGATTGAAATTGCACATTTGGAAAGAGTCCAGTTCGGACTCAAGAATTTCGACCTTGTCTTTGTCTTTAAGGATTTCACCAAACCGGTGGTTCACATCTCAACTATCCCAATGGAAACGTTGGAGGATGTCAAGGCCTGGTTGAGCGATGTCGATTTGCCATTCAGTGAAGGTACGATCAACTTGAACTGGCCAACTATTATGAAGACAATTCAGGCTGATCCATACCAGTTCTTCGTTGATGGTGGCTGGTCCTTCTTGACTGGTAGTGGAGAAAGTGATGATGACAGTGATGAATCTGAGGTGGAGAGTGACTTCAATCCTTCGGATGAAAACCCCGAGGATGAGCCAGTCGAGTCCGAGGAGGACTATAGTGAAGGTGACGATGATGGAAGCGACTTTGACGAAGATGAAGATGAAGATGCCAGTATTGCAGACAGTGATAACATTTCAGAAGACGAATTTAGTGATTGATTTTGTGGTGATGTTGTTTATGTACACCTAATCTTTTCTCCACGCTTACTTCCCCCTCCCCCCCCTGTATTTTCTTTCTTGTGCTCTTTTACTCTTTCTTTCTGTGTTTATCTACTGCATTTTGTTTTATTACTTTCTATTTTTCGTTCATTAAAGCCATCTTAAATATCATAAAAAGGGCATCCACCCAATATACATCTGGGCCAAGTTTTCATCGGAGGTTGCCTGTTGAATAATCACATCACACTGTGCACTGACAGAAACAGATAAACCTCCGCTATCCTTGGCACCAGTATCCAAATCTTTGGGATCCAACACACCCTTGATTTTCCTACGGATGGTATCCATTGCAACTTGAGGCTGGAGCCCCCCTCCACCACCACCGCCACCATCGTTATCACCTCCTCTACCTTTCTTAGCCTTCACTTTCCAGTCTATAATCGGATCGTACAAGAAGGTCTCCAATATGTTCATCAATATATTTTCGTTCTGCCTGATAATCATCATCGTCACTTCGGAGGCCTTCCTGAACGTTCCCTCGTACGAGTTGACACCCATGGCAGCAGTCATGTTTTGAGTGAGCCTGAACGGCACTCTTTCAGGAACCGCTAGTTTCTTACCCTTTTCAAAGAGACAGTCAAAGTCAACATGCAATATCTGACCCGTCAACTCGTTTAGCATAATGTTATCCCCGTGCCTATCTCCCATACCCAATAAGTATCCTACAATGGACATTACAGCACAGGATCTGGTGTAGTTTGTCCTGCATCTGTACCAGGTGACCGGATCAGGAAACTGGTCAGAAAACCAAACTTGTAACACTGGCTTGTATGCCAGTAGTATCTTTCTGAAGTTGATGATCTTTTGGTCAACAGAATGTTGGTCACCCATCAAATCCTTAATCCTAGCATAATCTATTGGCTTTCCTTGCCTGTTCAGGTAGTCCATCATTATATCCCTCATCGTTCGCACGTTGTCAACCATCTCAATAACACCCATATTCTCATTGAGAGGAATCACAGCGTACGAGATGATTGTGAGCTTTCTCTTATCCGAGTCAGAATTCTTTCTGAGCAATCTGTCCATAACTGTTGTGAACTCCATCAGTTTAGCATCTTTCCTAAGATCGTCATTTGGTTTGCAGAGAATACTGTAATTTCTGTTGTCAGACCCAACAAGGAACAATCGGCGGGGTCTTTGCATTGATGCTAATATACTCACCCTTGGGTCAAATGCCTTGAAGGTTATGAATTTCTCTATCTGGTATGGCGATTTTTTGGATGAATAGCTGAAGGAGTGATTTCCTGAAGCAAGTAACTTCTGGAAGTTGGCAGTCAAAGGTATGGCTAGAGCTCTACACTCTTGGTCGGCTGGGAACGAAAACTTAAGGTCATTAAACAAGTGAAGCTTAGTCTTCCGAGACTTACCAATTTGAATCTGACAGACACCTCTCAATGCTTCTAATAGCTGAAAACCAGAAAAGACCTGTTTCGCCAAAAGAGAATCACTCTTGTTTTGTAACACTTCGCAGATCTTTTTACCCCTCTTGGCTCTGTCCGACGAAGTGGATTGTACTTGAGAATAGACAGAATACAAGACAACCTCAGGATACTTTTTAGCAAGTTCTGTGATGATGGTTAATATTAAGGTTTCAGTCTCAGAGTCACCGTGAATCATCCTTGAAATCAGTTGAGAAAGAACAGTATACCACTTGAAAATCGGGATTTCACGATCTGTGGCAGCTTGCCTGATAAATTTGAGGATGCTTGAATAGTTATCACGACGCTTCGATGATATCATCTCGTAGGAGTACCCCATGAGTCGGCTGGAATTTCTATACTTTGCACTGTAATCCAGCCAGACAGTGATAGCTTTTGGAAGAACCTCAAATAAGTAATCGTTCGAGAAAGCAGCAGACCTAATATATGCTTTTATAATTCCAACTTCAAGGTCACCATAAAAATCTTTTTCAGGCCTCTTCAAGCCTGGAGTTTCGACCGATTGCGCATCTAGCATCTTGTTATAGTAACGGCCTAGACAGTACTGAGGTTTGGCATTTTCAGTATCCATTGATGCGGCTTCCTTGTAACCGTCGATGATCTCGTCAGTACTACCATTCGCCGAATTTTGCAGCCATTCGGTATATGTCAACTGGATATCCATTGATCTGTTACCGGCGAGGATGAGACTTTTCATTATTTTCAACGCCTGACTGTGATCACCCTGAGACCATAGCAACTTCGACAATTCTAGGTTCACTGTAACCTCAGATGAAGAGCCTATCATGAGAGCGTTGGTTATACTTTTCGTTGCTAAATCTAGTTTACCTGCCTCTCGCAATATCAACGCGCTTTGGACCATTGTATCCCCTAGATTGCTCCTCAAGCCAGGGAATGGGTGGAGTTTCTCTAGGGACCTCCGCATAGAATGAATCTTCCATTTAATTTTGAACTCATCAGTGGCGTTTTTGTATCGAAGCTCAAGCAGTTGCAAAAATGGCTCAATCTTTTGATCCTGTTTAATCCCAACAAGTGTTTCAACGTCTTTCAGACAATGAAGTAGTACCATGTAGTTAGTGACCTTAGTATGGGACATCGCTTTAGAAACGGATAAAGAGATACCCAAGTATCCCATTGCGCTCGATATGTGGTCCAAGCTTGCTTCCAGACTGGAAGCATTCAAGGTGATCAAAGCCTGAGCAAACTCGTAATAGATAGACATATCTGAGCCAGGAGAGTATATTGACGGGTACTGTTCAGAGTGCCTCACCCACTTATGAAGCTCCTCTATCTGACCACTAAAAATAGATGCCTGTAGCCCACACAAAATCCAATCTTTGCTCGGCACAAAAGACTCCATTATTGACGAAGAATCAGAAAGATATGGGGAAGATTCAAAGTTCTTCAACTTGAGTAATACCTGATCATACTCGCAGTGATCGTCAAGGCATTTAAGAAGCGCAGTCACAGCATCCATTTTCTGCTCTTTATTATCATCATATTCTAGCTCCGTTAGTGCTTCTAGAGATTCATGAGTCACTCTCCAATCATCACTATATTGAAATTGTAACAATTTATCGTTCAAACTTTCGGTGGAGAATTTCTTTAAAATGCCCTGCAAAGCGTCGGTATCATCAATCTCAGCGTACATGTGCCTGATGGTACTGAAAAACTCGCCCTTGTCCATCTTCTCTGTGAGATAGCTCTGCTCCAAATTGAATATCGCTCTTTCATAAGAGTTGCACTGTGAAGTTCTTTTCGCCAAAAGCTCCGTTGGTAGGCAATTCAAAAAGTGTTCCACTTTTTTCCTCTCGTCGATGAGGCCACCCTGTGAAAACTTTTTATCCTTCTTCCTCTCAGCAACCCATTCTCGAAAATAATCTATCACTGAAAATATCGACCGGTAACATGACTTCAAACTCTCGATGGCAGAGTCATTCCACATTGATTCCAAATCTTCATTCAATATGGTATTGATCTCAATTTCGATATCAGAGCCCACCTTGTCATCACCATATACAACCATCATAAGTGAAACATAAGGCAGCAAGAATTCTGGTATGATCAAGTCTTGACCTTTGATGGCAACAGTACAATTCAAAAACAACTTTCTTGCTGTTTTTGGAAGCTTATTAGAGTTTGACGCGCGGGAGAGTAGGTCTTCAGTGAAATCACTTAACCAACGAGTGTGCTTCTTGGTGCTTTTGTATATTGGGTAGTCTACACGTAAACTTTCGTGTTCGTTCTTCGTATATTTAGAAATGAGTAACGGTTTCAACACAGTCTGCGATAGATTGGAAAACTTGTTCCATATTTTGTACTCAGTTGTTGAAGAATTTTGAATGTTTTCTGGAGTCAAATTGACTGCTTTGAGATGCTCCTGCATTGCGTAAGCTAAAAACAACTGCTTTTGAGGATCAGCAGAGGCAACAAACGACTTGACCAGTATGTTGTTCAAGAAAAACACCACAAAATCTGAAATCTCTCTTTCAATACTCAAGTTTGACACCAGTATTATCTTCTTTGGGCTCGATTGTGCAAACAAGCCAAGTTTTCCTAAATCGAGAGCACCCATGCAGGCCAAAACATCTGCACACTTTTTTGGTATCTCGGTGTTGGAAACAGAAAACTTATTTGAAGACGACATTGTATTCGCAATCAACGAGGAAAAAATGGGAACTAAACGCTTATCATGTATATACGTTCTGTGAAAGTCAACTTGGTGAGTTTGCAAAAAGTGATGAAAGTCATCAAGTACCTGTAAGATAACCCACTTGTTGTCGGCATCCAACCTTCTGTCAAACTCAACAAGAATGTTGTAACTCTTGAGATCATACTTGTGAGTGATCTTATCAAAATCATTATTGAGGGAGAGAGAGTAGGCATAACTAGGGTGCTCCCTGAAAATCTTAGAATCTTTGCTGAAAATCGTTATCAAGATCTTCTTGGCAATAATCTTACATTGAGTGTTGAAAGATCCATATTTTTGCATTAGATAGGAGATCAATAAATCCACAATAGTTGATAGCGGTGAATAATTCAAGTTTGAAACCAATGCATGCAAGCACTCCAAACTTACAAGTTGAAGCTCCTTAGACTCCAAGGCAACTTGAAGACAAGTCATTATGTGAGATAAGCATGTTTCTATACTTGAAGAAATATCAGAAATGCACCTGACGGCATTTATGGCGTTGACCTTGGCTAGATATGGCTTACTACCTTTATGATCATGAATGATGCTTGAGAATGATTGAGCAAGGCCCAATATCATAAGATCCATCTCTTTATTTAAAAACGCACGCTTGTTCCTTTTCCATTGAGTATCAAGTTGGTGAACGGCACACACATACAGGATGCCCTCTTGCACCCGTTCATTATCTGTGCCAGGGATACTCAAGCAGAGTAGATCCCACACCAGCTCCAGCAAGCTCATCTCTGCTATCAGTGAGGGCAAGGAGACGCCTCTATAAGAAGGCTCTGCAATGGTAAGCATCTTCATGAGCTTGCTGGGCGAAATAACTTCCTCATAGACGAGCAACGTCGCAACAATTTTCGACAAGTGACAATGTATTAACAGCGATCTATCGCGTTTAAGCTGAGAAGCAATATATCCAGTGTGATCCTCTTTCAAGACGGTAACAGCATATGGAAGGCTGAATTCAAGGGTACGATTGATAAACCTGGATGGATCCATTTTGATACAAGCACACAAGTTATTCAGCATGTTGGGGCGTGTAGTTCTGTTCTCAAACAACAACTTGGTAATCAGCGGGATGAACGGTTCCACGAGTTTCCAAGGAGCGACACCTTTGGTCGCAGAAATCACTCTTAGCTCATGAAACGCCAAGTTAGATCTAAATTGATCGGAGTCCCCTAAAAACATAATCAATAAATTCTGCATCAAATAAGCATTATGGTCAATTCCATGAACCATTATTAATTCACCAAGGAGGGTAATAACACCCTCAAACAAATACGCAGGACTCGAAACTGTCTTAAACGAACTGACATAGTGAATAATAGTATGGAAGTCGGAGTCATATTGTTCATCTTCCTTGACAACCATAAACAGTGGAAACACTTTGACAACGAGAACTCTGATTTCTCTCAACACAGCTGTAAAACACTCGGTCAAAAACGCCCACAATCGAGGCACTTTGCGTAAGCTTGGCGGGCGAAACGAAGAAAATATTCGCTTCAATGCAATGAGTACGCATATAACCAAATGCTCATCATTTAAAGTTGAGGGAACGGAAATGAATTTGTCCATCAATATCTCAAAAACTATGTTCATTGTAGAGCAGCTTTCAATAGACCTTCTTGTTGGAGAGAGGACGTCGAGTAAGTAAATCCAATCGTATGGGCTGTAGTCACACTTTTGACAAATGTTCTCGTGATAGTCATAATCACCCGATACTAGACATGCAAATCTTCCAATGGCATTCACCATATACATTTTGCCTATAGGCGAGTCTAAAAATGGTATTGAACCATTATCTCTCTTCAGCTTTTCGTCTAACTCATGTGCCCACCTCTTCAATTTCGGTGGAGAAGCAAGCAATCGATCATGATCTGCAACCGAGTCTAGCATCACAACGTCTGAATCATTTCCAGCGTCAGGAGTCTGTAGCTTCTGCTTGATATTGTTCAGGCGATCGTTTGGGTCAATCAAATTGAATAGTTCAGAAGAAGACACCAGCTGCAATATGAACTCGACGTCCGGATCTTGATAGTCCTGGAACGAAGTTATCAGCAACCGTCGCCTCAACGATTCCAAAGACTCTGTGGTGAATGGGTTGAAACAGTTCTCCAAAGCTTCTGAGAGAAGTTCACCCTTATCTGAGTAGTTGTTTTGACTCAGTCGCACATCAACAACATGAAGCAAAAGAAGCACTGTCACTAGGTCTGAATGAAGCCCTTTGGATACCAAGTTTTTGGTGAAAGCTATTCTCTCACGAGATATTCCTAGTTTGCTCCAATAATAGGAAAGGTTATCTTCTTCCTTGCATTTGACGAAACAATTCATCAGAGTTCTTGCCAATACTACTTGTAACCTGGGAAACTTTATCAGTAGTGACCAATTGAGCAGATCTTTACACTTGGATAAGGCTAGGTCCATTTGGTTCACTGTGGTGTAAGGATTATTGTAAGCATGGATACTGACAGACATCAGTAAAATAGAATATAACTCATCAAACTTGGAAGAGATACGGAAGACAGACGTTTGAGTGAGAATGTTGGTTGAAGTCTCATCGGTATCCATTGCAGTAGAACTTTGTTCGTCCGATCCCTCAAACTTGAAATTAACTGCAATGTTGTCCATACAAAACCAAGCTCTATTGATAAGGTTGTCTATCATGAAAGAACCTTTCAATTCCATTCCGAAAGCACTCTTGAATCTTGGATCCAGCAACACTTCAAGTAGCCTGACTGCCACACTCAGCTTAGAAAATCTGAGATCGTTTGTGGCACCGACAGCGTTTATATCGATGGACTTCGTTCTGTTGGTATTCGTGACGCTGTTGACTATGTATTTCAAAATATCCTCTAAGGACTCAATGTAATCGTCCCGTATCTGTAGCATGTACTTAGTGTTTCTAATTTTGCCTCCGAAAATAGAAGAACTAGCCATGTATGCCAGAGTTAAATTTGCAGCATCAACAAGTTCTTGATCGTGATATCTTGAGTCATAGAAGTATTTGATGCATTTTAAGATTCGTCGGCATCTATCAGCCTGAATTAGCAGTGTCGGGCGCCTATGTATCAAGAGCTTCACACAATTGAACATTTTGATGGTGACATTCTTCTCTTCCTTATTAAGTACCCTTTTTGCGTTGTGTGGGATGAGCTTGTATATTAGCGTCTCGAGGGAAACTGTGTCAGATTCCAATCCACGGCTATCTTGAGTCAGCAAGGCGTCTAAGACATCAGAGAGGTTTAGGTCTGACTCAGGCATAGCTTGTTCAACTCAATCGCAACCGGATATAGTGGACTTATTCTTAACAGGCGGTAGCTTAATGATAAGACAAAAATGGGGAAGCGAGGTTGATATATCGATAATAAAGATCAATTGATTGCAAATGAGGGCCCTCAGATCAAGCTTGAACATACATACGCTCAAGACTGCCCTCTTTAAAGGCAGACGCGTCGCAACGGAGTCGTTGTAAGACTGAAAAGTTTAGCACTGTTGATGTTTCAATACCCCTTCTCAAAACAATATATTCCCATTGCACCTTCTACACCTGCTACGTCAACAAGTCAACAACACAGATATATAAATAAATAAATGTATGTAAATGGATGTACATGAGTTCTGTGTTTGCGTGTGTGTCTGTTTGTATATACAGCTGAAATATCTCTTAGAACTACTTAAGCAATGGATTCACCCATCTGCCCCTTTACTATGTCCATGGCAGAATCAACACTCTCAAGCCAAGCATCTACACCATGTTTCACGGCCAATGTTCTGGCTCTTAGGAGATGATTAGCCGCTAATTTCCAGTCATCATCTCTCATGGCAATCATGCCCATACCAAAAGCACAAACAAAGTCATTGAAATCGTAAACTGTGTCCACAAACTCAGGTGCAACATGTGGATCTCTCTCCGCTAATCCTTTTGCCTCGATGGTGAACTGGTAGGATTTTTGAAACAGCATGTCAGCAGTTTGATAGAAAGCGTCCACTCTGGTCTGCCAGTCAGTAAGTGAGATTGTCTCGTTGAATGGGGTTTCCAAAGTCAACGGAACGGTGGGGCTTCTATGCAAGTCCAAACCGCCCTGTGATCGGCACTTTTCCTCAATCGATCTGCTCAAACTGTCTGCAACGAAATACATAGCAACACCAGTCCTGCCCACCAGTAAGGGTAACGTAATGTTTTTTCTCCTACTTTGGTTGCATAATATAGTGGTATACTGCAACGTTGATAATGCTTCCAATGCATCGCCATTATCAAGGCACAACTCTGCGTACATGTTTCTTGCAGAGATCAACTCTTCTATAAAAACAGGCAACCCTTCGGAAGCTTTTGACCACAGAGCAAAATCATTCGTATGTGTCTCAGCCAGAACTTCGAGGGTCTTCGCAATCCTGGATAGTTCAACAATCTCCTCCACTCCAATTCCTGCTCCGCCAGATTGGTCATTTGAATCTTCGCGGTGCGCCAAGACGACTCTCATGGGGAATTGGCCCAATTGATGACCCATTCCTGGAAGATATTGGGGCCATTGTGCAGTAAATTGGGTGTCTGCAATGGAGATGACCCTTTGCAATGTTCTTCTTGCCTGTTGGTAGTTTTCGGATGGTAGCAAGGTGACGTATCTCAAGGTGACCACAATACATTTCTGAATGATGACATCCAAACCACTAATTGGGGTTTGAAGATTAGACAGGTCGAGGAGAGTAATCAACTTTGCGGTGTAAAACTCACTTGTCGTCTTGTAAATCTGCAAGGCTTTATCATAGTTGTTCAAAAATTCATAAAGCTCAGCAATCCTCAAGACAACACCAACATAATCGTTGTCCATCAAAGGTTCACTGACTCTCTTGTCCAAAATCAAGAGGATTTGGTGGTAAATTTTGATAGCTTCTTGGAAGTCTTCCCTGTATTCTGCTTTGTAGGCCTTACCTAGAAGCTCCAAAGTGTCCTGCGAATCAATTGATGCTAAACCAGAGAAAACAAGATCATGTATAATACCATAACTTCCATAGGCCAGTAGCCCCAGAACAATCATTAATGTTCCATATTTGATCACCCTGTTCGGCGATTGCGCCTGAGGGGGTTGCAATAAAGATGGAGGTGGTGTTCCATAACGACCATCAGTTCCACCAAACTGATTCAATGTGGTGTTGCTCTGTTGTGATCCATTCTTGAAGTATTGCTTTGGTGCAACGTTTGGATCTTGGAATTGATTCAACGCTTTATTCTTCTCTATATCCTGACTCCCATTTGGGAAGCTCGTTAGTAATCTTCTGCAGAAAAGAGGAATAGAGTTTCTGCCTTTAAACGCTCTCCTTGTGACCCTGAGCACCGGTATCATGATGCTGAGCCTAAACTTTAAACTACGGAGGACAGCTCTGTATTTGCCTGCCACAATTCAACGATTAAACTGACTTTCTGAGAACAAAATAGCAATTGCAGACAACGATTGGATTTTGTGAATAACAAAGCTTTGGTTTTTTGCCCCACTGGACTCGGTTAAGACTGATATGAAAAGTACACATGGTGTCATTGAAGGTTGGATGTGTTTGTCCTCAACTTTTCACTTCTCCGTCAGGTTCCAGAGGGTTACAGTAGCACTGCCACGGAATTTTGACAAGTATATATATAAATTCTAGGGCAAACAAAGTTCAGCAACCCCATGATTTAACGTCATTCATGGGCGATGGATCAATGCTTTAACGATATTCAGACCAAATTCGTAGTCTGAATTGCATTAAACATATCAGAGAGGTTTATTACACACTCTATTAATCAATCCCTCTATTGAAATGTGTGGAAGATATGCCCTGCCAATCGAGCCTCAAAATCTACCCCAGGAATTTGCACAGTATGGTCTCGCAGTTGACAGAACTGAGAACCAAGACAATCGATCCCAACGACAGTACAATATTACTCCAACATCAATTGAGCCGGTTTATTTTTTTACTACTCATCATCAGAATCAGGAACATTTGATAAGGTACATGAAATGGGGGCTAATACCGGGTTGGATAACTAAGACCTCTCAGATCCAATCCAAATTTTCAACTTTCAATGCCCGTTATGAGGCACTCAGCGAAAACAGACTTTGGAAATCTGCACTACACACACGTTGTGTAGTCCCAATCAAAGGTTATTTTGAATGGAAAACTTACAACAAAAATCAGAAGAAACCGTACTATATAAAGAAGAAGGATGACAAAATTTGGTTTTTGGCAGGTCTGTATTCCAAGTCAACCATTGAAGATGAAGAGGTTTACAGCTATACCATTATCACAAGAGAGGCACCAGATCAATTAGCCTGGCTACATGAACGAATGCCCATTGTCATGGAACCTGGAACAGAAGAGTTTGATGACTGGTTGGATACCCGATTGTCGGGCAGCAGCAAAGGATTAGTTGAAAGGTGCTTGAAAGTTTACCAAGGCAAAGAGTTGGAGTGGTACCCTGTGCCTAGTGATGTTGGAAGTATCAAAAACGAACGCAGTGATCTTATTGAACCTGTTTTTGACCTAGATCGCACTCCTTTTGGGAGCATGGCATCATTGAAAACTAAAGTTAAAAAGGAAGAAGCGAACGAAGAAAAGGAAGAAGTGGATGATGAAAAGGCAGATCAGGATGAATCCAAAGGCATTTCGCGAGACCAGCATACTCATATCAAAAATGAAGATGATAAAAGTTTAGGAGATCCACCGAAGACAGCCAGTAAATCCATTTATAAAAGCAGAAAACAAAATCCAAAGAAGAGGTCCATCATTGATATGCTCCCCACGTCTCCAACCAAAAAAAAGCGATGCTTACGTTGAATGACTGTGAAGTATATGCCATACCAAGGGCAAATTAATGTAACGAATATAATAACATCTATATATTGTAAGTATACGGAACATAAAACAGCTCGTGGGATGTTCAATAGGAAGCTCCGCCAAACTTTTTCCTATCCTTCCAAAACAGGAGCACCATGGCAAACTCGTAAACTCCGACTCTAACACACGCACTAAGTATAAAACTTATCCACTGCTTATCCATACTGGCGGTAATACCAGTGATCACAGGAGCCACCACCTGTCCCAGTATTCTGAACGAATTTTGTAAAGATAAGGCGGCACCGCGCTCATCATCCTCAACCACACTTGTGAGGAACACCGTCTTAGATCCTTGGTCCATTGACTTGAACACTGCTCTAAAGATCAAGAATATCACCAATATGACCATGTTGGGAGCAAATGGTATCAAAAAGACAAACACTGAACAGGGGAAGTGAGTGTAAACCATTGTCTGTATCGGCCCCCATCTTTTGCACAACACAGTTCCACAAAGCGACATTATTGCCGTGATAGAGTTGATAGTTAAGAATATTTGTCCTACTATCTTTGGCTCAGTCTTAAATCTTTCCATCATGTAGTAAGACAACCAGGAATCCATGATTGTAGCTTTGCATAGGACATCGACAAAGAATAAACCGACAATTTGGAGTATCTTCCAAAAGTTTGGCGATTGTCTCAATTCCAAAACAGTCTTCACCCTCATCCTTGGAACGGGAACAGGAACAGGAACAGATTTGTCGGTTTCAAGCTCTTCACCACTGTTCTGTCCTTCATGGTCTCTCTCCAGCAGTTCGCTGCTCTCTACGTCTTCAATATATTGGTCATCTTGAGGTGGCAGTCTTCTGTATTCAATGTTTTCGTTTAACAAGGAACACACGGCGCACAGCAGCAAGGACAATACAGTCATGTTCAAAAACACGATTCTGTAGGCGTCCAACATGTCCCAGTGTAGTTCTTTCTCCAAATAAGAAATCATGGAGCCATTCAACCAACTGCCAACAGCAGTAACACTGGTTCCCAAGAAAAAATACCACGTGAAATAGTCAGATCTCTCCTCGAAAGTGGCTAACTGAGCAATGCAGGTGTGCTCGCAAGGCTTGAAAATCGAAACCTCGACTCCACTAGTGGACATGATACCAATCAGATTGATTGTCCATAAAACCGGTATGCTTCTGGTGATGTAAAAAGTCAACGCGGTACCAGAAGATATCAAGTAGCAGATTTGCATTAGTCTCTTACGACCAACTGTATCCATGATCAAGCCCAAGTAGAACGTCTTCACCAAATCCCCCAAGTAGCTGAGGCCGATGAAAAGACCTATCAGGCTTGGATTGAAGCCAATATGTTTGAGATACTGGGCTAGGATTAGAGTGATACCGCTATAGTTCAAGTTTCTTAGCATCTTTAATGCCAACAAAGTCTTGATCTCCCGTGGAGCATGAACGATGGTTCGAAGACCAATCTCTGTGTAGATACTGGAGCTCATGTTTGACTTGTCTGCTAAATACTTTTCTGGTATCAAACGTCGAACAAGAGGTTTTTATCTTCAAGACGGTTCTCTTGGCTCTGAACAACACTTGGTGGTGATGGATGGGCCTTTAGGTATACAAATCTGTTCTTTACCAAGGCGACAAAGGAAGAAAAGGGTAGAAGCTTATGTATTTCAAAGTCTCCTACTCACATGCAAATTACCTCTGCGGAAGCCTGCCGCATGCCATGAGCTGCGTGCGGCCTTCTCAATCGTACAGCAATCTCTGGAGAGAGAGCCGTGCACAACGTGCCGGGGAAGACGAGCGGCGGGTAAGGAGTGCCAAGAAAGCGGAAAAGATCCAAGGTACAGACAGACTTGGCTAATGGTGTCACCAACACCACCTTTTATGGAAAGAAAGTTCCACTTGTTGCTTCTCTTGCTCTAAATAGCAGCCATTTAATTCAGCATTCATTGCCCTTCTAAAGTACCAATACATACTACACTTTCTACCAAAATTCTCACGTTTTGCATCACGCATGCAACCACTGAATCGGCAAGTCACCTGAAATGAGAAGACTAAACGTGACTTGCACTACATACAGATGACGCCCAGTTTGACAAAAAGTTGAGCAGTAGCAACACCATGAAAGTTCCCGTCACGGAATGTGTATTGGTGGTGGTAGCCAGCCGCAGATACGAATGAATTTAGATTCGAAAATGGAGACAGAGTAGAACAACTATTTTTTGACCGGGACATTTGCAAACCTAAGCGTTCAAGCAGGCTTCTATGGCGAAATCTTACTGTACTATTGTAACAATCGATCAAAATCGAGTTATCAAATCATCATGTTACTACCTACCAGAGAAAAAACAAAAAAAAATTGAAACGCACAAATCAGATATATAACGAGTGGCAATTAAAAGAAGATCATGTTCGCAGAAATGAAGAAAGAAATTAGAGGCACAGTAATCAGCGGTAGTAAATTATCGGAAACTCATATTTGAGCCTTATCACCATTAATAATAGCCTTTTCTTCCGTAGATTCAGAAAAGGAACTGCTTTCTTGGATACCCTCTTGCTCAATCAAAGCTTCCTTCTCTCTAGCTAACGTACGAATGTCATACTTTTCACCATATATGGCTAGAATAGGTAGGAACAACATGAGAATGGCAGCAACAGTCGAAATGATAAACCCAAGATGGAACTCTGGAGCTTGTGAAGTAGGATAGAAGACAATGTTGGTCCATATATTGATTGCTTGAGAGACGGCATCTGAGTAACTGATAACGAAAGCTCTCTCTCTACTGTCATGCCTGCAGACTCTGTTGATCCAACCTGACACAATTGCCTGATTGACAACATCAAACCCAATGATCAACATACATGTCCATTTCCATCCGTATGGAATGTTCCAGGCTGCCAACGATGAGTAAGCAACAATAAAGGCACATTGGGTGAACGACAAGAATGGATAGATGGAGAAAGAATCAGATAAACCCGCTAGCAAAAATTGACCCACTAGAGCCACCACTGATTGGAACGTGGAGTAGTTATCCACCTGGGTAACGGTGAATCTACCATTAGTCTCCTGTTCGTACGACAACCATAGCGGCAATGCAGTTCCATCGGGTAGAGCAACAATGTTTAACAAAACCCAAAAGGTGGCAAAGAAGTGAACGTGCCAGTTTAACAAGGTCTTCTTGACAACGCCCCAATCTAATTGACGGGTACCATCAACACCTGCACTGGCCTGCCTGTGAACCGCTAATTCAAATTCATCCTGAGTCATCCACCAGATTGGCTTTGTCTTTTTTGCACTGAGAGCCTGTAGTGCACCAGGGAAGGTGATTATACCGAAAAGAGCAATTGGTAAGGTAAAGATACCATCAATGATGAAACCCCATTGCCAGCCAGCCAAACCATTCTTACCGCTCAAGTTAGCATATGCGGCCGATTGCAAATAACCTGAAAACATACCACCCAAAGTTGCTGATGACGAAAACACCATCACACGCCTATAGATTTCATCTCTAGAGTAATAAGACCCAATGATGTAAACAGACGAAGGGAATGCAACACCTTCGAAGAAACCAATTAGGAAACGAAGCGCATACAAGTCCTCTTTCTTGGTAGCAGCGGCAGAGCAGAAGGTCAAGACACCCCAGATCAATTCACAGACAGGTAGCAAGAGTCTCGACCATGGTTGAGTAACCAACATTGTACCAACACACATGGAAACAATGTAACCAGCAGAGTAAAGCGACTTGGCGTAGGAAAGAGCATTACCATCGAATCCAATATCATCCTTCATACCACTGACGTAACCATACGTCACGTTGGACTTGTCTAAACTTTTTGTGAAATAGGAGGCACAGACGTAAACCAACAAGACGGTATCCAATTTGATCAAAAACTTACGCTCTTTGGATTCGTAGACGGAGCTTGGATACCAGTAGAACAATCTGATGAAAGCTTCATACCAGTGTTTGATCCTACGCTGTTCCTCGCCGGCAATTTGTTCTTCAATTTCCACTTGGGAGACTATCGTTTGAGACGTTTTAAGATCATTTGACTTTAATTGAACGTCATGGGTGTTTTCATTGCTATAGTTAGAATTGAGCTCCGCATTGGCTTTCTTCCCCAAAAATCTGTTAAACATTGCGTGTGAACTTTTTGAAGCAATGACCTTTGAGAATGCATGTTGAAGTTTAGCAGCTTTTACTATGGATGCCTATTTGGATCTGGCATCACATAGCTTTATATAAGAATTGATAGATCCTCCACCAGCTATCAGCTTTGTCTGTGTTTTCTGCTTATAAATGGTGTTTGTGCATGAATTGTTGCTCCCAATGAAAAAGAAAGGCGACCAGGGAGAAAGATAAGAGCCACAGTAATGCTTGCCAATTTTTGAACCCAAATGAGACATAGATATGGAAATGCACTCTTTGGGCAGTTGGGGCTTGGTATAGCTTGGAAACCACCACAAGAGAAAATGATGTGCTTGACCAAGACTTTTTGGCATTTTCACAAGTTAAAGGACGATCCCGCCGTTGCCTGGCTACCTATTCCACAGCTTAAAAATGATTTTTCGGTCGGGAGAGGACCTTCCTTGCCTGTGGCAAATTATTGCCTTGCATGACAAAAAGCGTGCAGATGATAACCATTTTTGGATTCATCCGCGCAGGAGTGAGTGAGTATACGACAGTTGAGGGTCCTGCTGGAAATCTCAAACGTCAGAGATTGTGCTGGTTGCCACTATCCAAAAGGCTACCTATGTACGGGTTGGAAGTCCTTGCAGCGTGCTCATCGAAAGATAGAATCATATGGGAGGTGAGGTGGTGATGGCAGAGACTTTTCGCAGTGGAAGAAATAGAATATTGCCCTGCTTTACTACCGGCAGTTCCAGCACCAGCATAAATTTTCCACTTTTTTGTCATGTGAGCAAACGAACACTCGCTATTAAGTCTGATTGAGACTCTGGTTCCAAAGACCAAATGTCAGATCAAATTACGTTGTTCGTGAGGCATTACAACAGCCACTCATGGTCTCTGCTTTTTATCTGCTGATCATTTGCGGTCTCTATCTCTCCCTCTTTGTCAACTCGTTCGTTGGGGCGGTTCATTTTCAGTTGCCTTTAATTCTTATAGCCGGCACGGAACAATCTATGCATGCCCGCCGCATGATGCAGACAGGTTATTTAGATATTTAACCCGTACTGCGGCTAAGAGGCTTCAAATAAGCTTAGTGATCTTTTAACGAATAATACTCTAATATGCTCCAATCTTGCACAAACTTCGTCTATCAATTACAACTGACAACATATCAAAAAGGATATACAGTTGAGCCTTACTACTGGAAAGATTGGTGGCTCTTGTCCTTGTAATATACCACTGGAAAGATATTTTTCAAAGGTGTACTGTAGCAGTATAATAGCAGCATTTGAGGTTTGATGCATGTCAAATTTTTTTTATCACCAGCGCCTGGCATTCAACTCTGACGTGGTAAGCTTTATATTATACTACACGTTAGTGGTTGCATACTTGAATTTCAAAAGCAGTCCAATTGACATTGAGCTGTAAACGTTCAAACCTGTTGTCTGCCTTCTTGGGTTCCAGGAAAAGAACGCGTTTAAATCAAGAGTCGAACTCAAGGCATTCACTTTTATTGAGCGAAAACTTCAATTCTAGTTGCAGGTTTTTCCACAGTCTTGGCTCTATCCCAAAGTTTCGTTACTAACAGCATTAAGCACTAAACATCATAACAAGCATTGAGATAACCCAAACTCAGTTCTTTTCGAAAGTGCGCCATTGAGCCGTGCTACATGACTATACAATAAGCCTGGCAAAACGCTTTTAGCCGCGCAGCCAAAGATGCCGTGCAAATTGCAAACTGCAATTCAGTAGCAACCTGAAAGCGATCTTCCAGCTTTAATCCCAATGTGTGGCAATCAAGATGAACTTGAATTTCCACTTCCTATGTTATTAAATTCGACTTCCATCTCTTGTCCATATAATTTGCCAAATAAATCCTGCTTAAGTATTGGAGATCGCCAAAGAGCATTTTTGATGCCCGACTGCGGTTGAATAAGGCGCTAGAACATCTACACCACTGTGCTTATTCTTAAAAACTGTGGCTTCAGTATCGCTACGGTATCTCAATTCAGCCGTTCAGGTACAAATTGCGTTTGTAGAAAATGCACGGAGCACCCAAGACCTGTCAAAAGTTGTCACGAAAGCTAACCAGGCTCAAGATTCATGACTTTAGAAGTCGAAGAAAGTTCAACCCTTTTTAAAATTGTCATCTGATTCAGCACCCCGTTGGATTCTTCATTTCAAGAATGGTGTTGCGCCATGATCATAAGACACTACATGCTATTCACTGAAAACTGAGAGGTTCGAATGCGACTGACACCCGCTTGCAACTGGTGGAAGTTCTGCAATATATGTAGGTTCAAATAGGACAATCCGTCCACTATATATATCATCTTGCCTTGTAATGTTTATACGTTACTGCAGACACAATTTTGATCTAAAGTTTCTTCACAGCTTACTAGTTAGATCTTCAATGCGTACTTACTGCTTTCTTTATGCGGAGAGATGAATCCGGGAAAAAAATTTCAGGTTTTGCTCAAGATTCTGACTGGGCTGGTGATAGAATTGATAGAAGATCCACATCTGGGTGTATTATATTCATGGCATCTTAAAAACCAGTCAGCCCAGAAGTCGGAGAAGTCGACGACGATGGCATTATCATCAAATGTATGGCGCTTGGTGAAGGAGTGAAGGAATTGCTTTGGATCAAACAAACAATTGCTAATTCAAGTTAATATGGTAATGAAGTGCCTACAGGCGAAACTGCCTCAGAGTATACAGACTATAAAGGAGACACTTAGATAAGATAGATGGTTCCTGCTTGTCTTAGTTTTAGGTTGCTTTATAAAGAGAGATTACCAGGCTGAATTCTAATGGCCAAGCGGTCGATGCATGCCCAGAAATCCATATCCATGTCGGAGATTTGAAATAAACGGCTGTGCTAGCGGAGTTTCTACCAGGAGAGTGCGTGGAGGCTTCTTCCCCTACCGCCTATTTATGCTTCGGCCGAGGAAGACTCAAAAGTTTCGAATCTTTCTTACTCTCCCCGCATGTTTGAGACGATTTAAAAGCGCTGCGAAAAGACACAGGGGAAGGGAAACGACGGTACTCCCTTCAGATACTTTGACATAGCATAGAGTAGGCAGTGTGTGGTGGTGGTGGTGGTAGTGGTAGTGAAAACAATGCCACAATCAGAAGAACACCAGCACCTGACTGAGATTCACATGACGACATGCAATTCCATAGAGGAGTCTCTCTCAAAATGCGTGGGGCAGGGAGTTCTGGACGGGGTAGTCACTGCAGTTTTCACCGGGCATCCCCTGGTCTGCTGCCCCCGCACCTGCGGTAGAGAAACTGTGGTTAATGTGCAGTAAAAGTCCCCCCATCGTTCCTCGGCGGAAGCCTTCCGCACTTATGAAAAAATAAAGCTTATCTCGGTGTATAAACTATTTTTATTTCTTGTCAACCTTGAAAAGATGACTATATCAGGTAGAGACTACTTTGCCTAGTGCTTATAATTTCCAGCTTCTTCCTTTTTCTGCTCAAAGCAAAACAAAGGCAATTGCAGAAGTCACGCTCACCATTCATGATACTCATAATAACATTGAGTATTTCTACCAGTCACGAGTTCGAAATAACCCCAGCCAAGGATCATCTTCCGCAACAACATCTCAATCTCATTTTACGCTTTTTAGCCTTCTCAACTAATCGCTACTAAATACAGAAGATTTCAAATGTCTACAGATTCTTCCAAGAGGGAAGAATCAGAATCCGTGTCGCGTGAACTGACCATTGTCAAGTCGGGCAAGCCATTCACCCACGATGTTGAAAGTTACAACGACATAGATCCAAGGATCAAACCGCAAAAAAGACTATTTACACGATTTCTGCTGAACAAGAGTATACCACCGATTCCTTCACCTGAGGAAAGAGTGGCATTCCCATTCAGGCAAACCGGTATCTTGAGTGAGATATTGTTCGCTTGGTGCGTGCCGGTGTTGAAAGTTGGATATCGTAGAACCTTGGATCCAGATGACTTATTCAAGATTGAAAAACAGACTGATTTGGACGTTGAAGTCATGTCTGAGAAATTCGATAAATTTTTCAAAGAAAAAAAGGCCAATTGTGAAGCCAAGTACCTCAAAAACAAGAAGATTGAAGACACGCCAGAAATAAGGCAGAGATATATCAGGGAAAACGAGTTGGGCGATTTCAAGTACCCGGATACTCTAGTTTTGGACAGTGTCTGGTGCGTCTTCAAGAGGGAATACACGATTGCTCTCTGTTATAAAATGTTGGGCGATATTTCCATGGGTTTGAATCCTTTATTGGTGAGAGCTCTAATCTCTTTTATCAGCAAACAGGCACAGGGTGAAGACGTTGGAAAGAAAGGATATGGATATGCAGCCGGTATCAGTGCATTGGTGCTAGTCTCCGGTGGTGGATTTGCACACTTCTTTCATGATGGTGCACATGTTGGAGCTGAGGTGAAAGGTTTACTAACCAAAGTGTTGTTGGATAAGTTTTTCAAGCTAGACAGAGGAGCAAAGTCGGAATTTCCTCCTGCTGCAGTTACATCATTGCTTGGTACAGATCTATCAAAGATTGATCTCGCTGCTGCCTTTTTCCCCTTCATGATACTATTTCCGATTGGTTTGATCATCACCATTGTTCTATTGTCGGTCAACTTGGGTGGGCCAGTCTTGGGAGGTGTTGCTTTCTTCATGCTAATGACTGCCGCTATTGTCACATCGACAAGACCATTAATGAGAATGAGAAAAGGTATCAACGTTTTCACCGATGCTAGAGTTAAGTTTGTCAAGGAAGTTTTGAACAGCATGAAGATCATCAAATACTATTCCTGGGAACCGCCTTACTTTGAATTGATCTCTAAAGTTAGAGGTAGAGAAATGGGTGTCATGATAAAGATTCAGTTCTTGAGAAATTGTGTTACTGCTATTGCTATCTCACTACCAAGTTTGTCTTCGATGGTTGGTTTCTTGTCGATGTACGGCTATAACAAAAATTCTCTAAGAGACTCTGCCAATGTGTTCTCGTCGTTGGCCTTGTTCAATATCCTAACCGGTCACATTCAGATGTTACCATTGGCCTTGAGTTCCAGTACTGATGCACATGTTGCTTTCAAGAGAATCCAAAAGTATCTCCTGTCGCCCGAAGAGCAACCAGATCTAGAATACCATAGGCTTCCAATTGACAAATCTCTGCCATCCATCTCTATCAAAGAAGGTGAGTTTGAATGGGAAGATTTTGCAGATGGCGACGAGAACGATCAGAGGTCGGTGATAGAAGGTATTGGTAGTAACAAAGCAGCAGAAGAAAAAATAATTGATGATTCTAGCGATGGGGATTTTGAGTCTAACGAAAAGGCAGCTATCTTCAATGGCTTGCATAACATAAACTTTGATATAAAGCACGGGGAGTTTGTTGTGATCACGGGTTCAATTGGCTCAGGAAAGTCTTCATTGTTAGCAGCTATGGATGGCAGCATGCCTAGAACTTCTGGATCTATCGAAGTTTCAGGGAAGCTTTTATTATGCTCCACTCCATGGATTCAAAATACAACCGTTAGAGAAAACATATTATTTGGTAGGGAGGAGAACGAGGAACACTATAAGACTGTGATTTCATGCTGTGCACTAGAGAGTGACCTTGATATATTGCCGGCTGGTGACCAAACGGAAATTGGAGAAAGAGGCGTTAACCTTTCCGGTGGGCAAAAGGCAAGAATTAATCTTGCCAGAGCAGTCTACAACGTCACAACAACTCATGAGAATAACATCATTCTTCTTGACGATGTTTTGAGCGCAGTCGATGCCAAGGTGGGTAAGCACATCATGGATGAGTGTGTTTTGGGATTATTGAAAGATAAAACCAGAGTGTTAGCCACTCATCAGTTGTCATTGATTGGCTCCGCTGATAGAATCATCTTTTTGAATGGTGATGGGACCATTGATATTGGTACACAGGAAGAATTGCTCGGTAGAAATGTATTGTTTTCCAACTTGATGCTGTTCCAACAGGAAAGTGAGAAGGAGGAATTGACCGATGACGGTGAAAAAGAAGCTGTCATTGATGATCTAGTCTTTGATGACGAGCAGGACGCCATACTCATTAGAAAACAGACCACAAAGAGAGAGTATGAAAAGGAGAAGGGAAGACTGATCGAGGCGGAGACGAGAAAGAGCAACGGTATTCCATTGAGTGTTATTGTTGCATACTTGAAATCTGGTTGTGCTGGTTTTCCACTACCACTAGTGATGGTTTTCTTCCTTTCCAGTTTATGCTGTACCACATTCTGTCAGTTATTCCAAAATGTTTGGTTGTCATTCTGGACAACGGACAAGTTTGAAGGTAGGTCTGATGGCTTTTACATTGGTTTCTACGTGATGTTCACGTTCCTATTCATTGTTTGTGCAACATGGCAATTCTGTACCATTGTGTTTGTGTGCAACAACTCTTCCAAGAACTTGAATTTGATGTCCTTAGAGAAGATATTGCATGCTCCAATGTCATACTTTGACACGACTCCAATGGGCCGTATCTTGAACCGTTTCACCAAGGATACCGATGTGTTGGATAACGAGATTGCCGAGCAAGCCAGAATGATGTTCTATGGGGTCAGCACGATGTTTGGTGTCTACATCATGTGTATCATCTACATGCCATACTTTGCCATCTGTATTCCGTTTATTTTTGGATACGTTGCCGGTATGTTTTCGTTCTACCAGGCATCAGCAAGAGAGGTGAAGAGAATAGAGAGCGTTCAAAGATCACTTGTTTATTCGAATTTTGAGGAAGTTCTTCAAGGAAATGACGCTATCAAGGCATATGGAAATACCAATCTGTTCATTGATAAGAACACCAATTTGATCAACAGGATGAACGAACCATACTTTCTAGCCAACTCTATGCAGAGATGGCTTGCAGTGACATTGCATATGTGTGCTGCTAGTATCAACATCATCATATCGATGCTTGCGGTCGCCCAGGCGTTTAAGATCAACTCTGCCTCTGCAGGTTTACTTGTCTCATATTTGGTCCAAATTAGTATGCAGTTGATCAGTTCTTCGAGGTCAATGGGTCAGCTGGAGCAATACATGAGTTCTGTGGAGAGGATTTGTGAGTATGCGTTCGAACTTCCACAGGAAGCTGCATTTAAGACACCTGAGGATGTGGATTCACCATCTGAATCGTGGCCTGAGCATGGTGGCGTTCAGTTCAAGGATGTTTCGTTGCGCTACAGACCAGGATTACCATACGTGTTAACTAATCTCTCGATTGATATCAAGCCTTTAGAAAAGATTGGTATCTGTGGAAGAACGGGCGCAGGAAAGTCAACAATCATGACTGCCCTATACCGTATTTGTGAACCGGAAGGTTTGATCACTATTGATGGAGTTGATGTCACCAAGATTGGTTTGCATGACCTGCGTTCGAAGCTTTCGATTATTCCACAAGACCCTGTTTTGTTCCGTGGTACAATCAGGTTGAACCTTGATCCTTTCAACCAGGTTTCTGACGCCAAGCTTTACGATGCGCTTGTAAGATCTGGATGCATTTCTGTTGAAGATTTACCGTTTGTGCAGAAGCAAGTTAAAGGTGGTGAAGATGTTCTGCACAAGTTCCATCTCGACAGTCAGGTTGATGATAATGGTGCCAATTACTCCCTTGGTCAGAGACAAGTTTTGGCATTGACGAGAGCTATTGTGAAGAGTTCAAAAATTCTTGTTTTGGACGAGGCTACATCTAGTGTTGACTATGAAACTGATTCTAGAATCCAGGCTACCATTGTCAAGGAGTTTGCCGGTAGTACCATTCTGTGCATTGCGCATCGTTTGAAGACCATTATAAATTATGACAGAATTTTGGTGCTTGATAAAGGTCGAGTTGAGGAGTTTGATACTCCATGGAAGTTGTACAGTGAACGTAAGAGTGGCATCTTCAGATCTATGTGCGATAAGTCGGGTATCGCTGCTAGCGATTTCAAAAGAAAGTAGTTTAATGAATATCCCCTTCCCCTGTTTCCCATTAGATTTTAATATTTATACCGTTAAAAAAGCTTATTCAAAAGCCGATTTTAAACATAATTGTTCGGTCTAGAGATGGTGGTGGGCGTTGAATGATGGTCACTTGCATCTTGTAGATATCAAGGACAGGAACCTAAGCCACTGCAGACAGGCTTGTCGTTGGATACATACGTGTACATAACACACAAACATATATGAACGTAAACTTTCTCTCTTTCTTCAACCACACGCCTCTTCTATTCTTTGGTATTAACCACTAGCAAATTTGAGGATCAATCATCGTGGTTTGTTTGATTAGAGGAAAACCAAAAACCGTTGGGTTGTATATATAGAGTGAGCGCCAAGAACCTGCCTGGCGGGTTCCATCCGCAAGCAGCGGCGGCAGTCTCTTCTCTCGCCGCTTCATTTTCTGCCAGCTCCTTCGGGCATCCAATCCAGGCAGCGCAGCCTCCCTGTCCATTACCAGTCTCAGTATCAGCCACCAGGCATGCCCGCAAGTAGCGCGAGGCCAAACAGTAAAAAAAACGAGGCGCTTATGGCTGTGCAGCACACGTAATGTACGCTCATGGACAAACAACGGGGCAGGATCGCTTGTGGTGGGAGAAAAGGAGATCTCTACTCTTCTGCCTTGGCACTGGCAACCTGCACATTATTATGACAATAGTTGGCCCAATACGACATTTCATGACTCTCCCTCCGCCTTTCTTTCTCTTTAACGATATACTACTACACCTTACAACAGCAGTTACATATCTTTAACCATTGGTCATTCATTGGGTAGAACACATTCCTTATTTATTTGTGCCCTACATCAGACAATACTTATTACAGCAGCACCACAAGCAAGACCGTCCCAAGGAGAAACAAGTCAAGCCGACCTATTTTGTTCTTCCTATAAGTCTGTCAGCATCATCATTATCATCTTCATCGCATCCGTTGTCAACGTTACATTCAACAGTACTGCAAATCACATTTTGTCGCCCTCTTCGCTGGACCACTCTTCAATGCAGCTATTGCGTTAAACATGAGGAAAGCTGTCAATCAAATAATCCCTCTCAAGAGCTCGAGGATACTCTCGAATTCCCTCTCGGTACGTTCGAAAGTGGCCATTCACGAGTTCTACATTCTGCTAGATGACCCGCATAAGGTTTATAAACCAGGAGATGAAGTTTCGGGACAAATCATTTTGATGTTGAAGAAAAACGTGGTGGATGTCTTGATCAACCTTTCCTTGATTGGTCTCATCAAAGTCAACTCTACCTCCCCTCTAAGGCCTGTCAAGAAACAGTTCTTGTTTAATCATAAGATAGTGCTTTATGGTGAGGCCGCAAACAATGAAAGTGCATTGACAAAAGGAGAGCATCGATTTCCATTTATTGTCAAATTGCCAAAGAAAAACATTTACACAAGTATAACCTTCGAGAAGGGTGAAATCAAGTACAATCTCAAATGTGACCTGCTGGACAGGACCGTCGAAGATGCTCCTTTTTTCTCGTGTGAAAAAGTTCTCAATATTGTGAAACCTATCAATTTAACCTTATTACCAGACCCACAGCCCAAAGTTTTGAGCTTCAAGAACAATAGGAAACGTTTGCAAAAAACGGTATCGTCCACATCATCTATCAATTCTATGGATTCGATGGAAATATCAGGAACAGGGCAACATCATATCTCACCGGCAAATGACGATGAAATCAATATTAAACTATTTGTACCGTCCATGGGCTATCTTAGAGGAGAATCCATACCTGTCAAGTTGAACGCGAAGCATTTCAAAAAGATATCAAACGTGAACGGCATTATTGTCACCTTCATTCGAATCTGCCGTTTGGATTTGGGCGAAGAGTATGAGATACAGTCTTATAGAAAGGACTTATCCCAGGCAATAGTACCACTTATACTGGACCCATCAACTTTAAAAAGCGAGATTTCAACCTCCTTGAGAATACCAGTTGATTGTTTCCCAACAATTGTTTCAAAACTTGTCTCGTTCCAATACTACATCGAAGTGTTGATCAATTTGTCTAATTCCAAGATTCAACCTTCTCAAAAGAACGAAGTCGTTGACGATGAGGACATCAACTTTGAGAAGAGCAATTACATCTACAACGTTGACAGAATGAAAAAGATGAAGAATGTCTTGACACTCACTTCGGAAATCGTTGTTGGAACCGAAAGAAAGTCCATATCGAAGTTGAAGAAACGGACTGGTTCTTCGCGTCATCATCTTAATGGAATGGCCTCGCCCCCAAACACAGCAGGCTCTCCCAATCATATTCTATCGTCATGTTCACCATCTTCAGGTGCTATTGGTGTCATCGCTGGTACATCTCCACACTCGCCAGATTCATCGTCATCTCCCGTGGCAGTCACTGCTGACTGTTCTACAGTATCATCCAATGCGTCATCCCCAATTGTTATACCGCAGAACATGCTGTCACCACCATCCCACAACATGCATACGCAACTGAGACGTCATTCAGGGTCCACATCGATATCTTCCAATGACCACTACTACTCCTCACCTTTGTCACCAGATTCCAACGTACATCCTGGATCTCAGCAGCATCAACCTCAATTGACAGAGAAGCAGCTTCTTGCATTAAAGGAACAGGCGTTGCTTCCTAGTGAACCTCCATCGTTTGATTATTCCAACAATGTGAATCATCATTATCACCATCATCACCATCATCACTACACCGACCCTCCTCCTCCCTTACCAACACCCTTACCATCCGACTATAGACATCTTGATAGAAATGAAAACACCCCAACTTGTATAAGAACCAACACTACCAGCCATGGCAACACCACCACGGGTAGCGATGCAGATAACGATGAAAATGAAGCTGAGCGGGATATACTCATGTTATCACCAAGGGATCCCTTGCAAGAGTATAACAATCAACATCCTTCGATCACCATACCGACAGTTTCAACCACGATGGGCCTATCAAAGTGCACCAGTGAAGAAGACAACGGAGGTGGAGATGCATCAGCGCTTGGGAGTATAAAGAATGACATAGTCGCGAACAGAAGCAACCTACTGCATACACTACACATTCACAACAACGATGTCTCCGAACCCAAGAGTGATGCTTTCTCTTTGTCCCCTGCGTACTGCACCAACAAACCGCTGACAGACCTTTCACGGCAACAGACTCCTAAGTTAGAAGGGCACTCGCCGTTGCCACAATCATTTACAGAGTTTATTTCCAACGATAACTCGGATTACAGATACGTTCCTAAGTATTCGGAGTTAGAGCCTACTGTCGGGGAAGAAGGCGGTTTTACCAAGTTTGGAAGCTCAGTCGGAACGATAACGACAAATGGAACGACCACAAGCCTTGTCACGAACACCAACGTCAACCCTAATCTCAACGCTACCGCCAACGGCAACACCAACGCCAGCATCAACTCGACAAGCAATGACAATATTACCAGTGACACGAACACATAATCACTGGCAGGAGTAGCAACACCAACGGCGGTGTTGACATTAGCGGCACGGTGATTGAACGTAATCGGTGGAGCGATGTAGTATCGTGTTGTCACATGTGTGCTAATCTTATTTTGGCGCGCAACCAGTTATTGCTTCAATTTTTCACTTCTTTCCTTCTTTTACATTCCTATTAGCGAACGCCTTTTCTTTCCCTCGTCTCTTTATTTCAAGTTATCTTTTTTTGTTTGGTTTTTGTTTTACTTCCTCCCAACTTTTTCTTAGCAGTTATGTCAATGGAGTTATATATTGGATTACACCCTAGCACTAAGGTGTGGGATTGCCATTAAATGGAGCAACAAGAATCCATAAGAATCAGAACCGATATATTGGCGAGTCATCGATCAAGGAGCAGACTCTCGAAGATTACAGGGCATGAAACCTCACGAGACATGACAAACATTAACAGAAACCAAGGAATTGCGTAGAAACAAAAAGACAAAAACACGTGGAGAATAAGTAAAGATCACCCACCAATAGACATCTCAAAATAAAAAGAACAAACATATAAACTGCAAAGGTCAGTCTCAAGACTTGATCGAATAATAATCGGTAGAACTCAAGATGGAATCCTGTTCCCTTGACCCACCACCAATGGTACTAGAAGGAGTCCCTGCTCCTCCTGTACTTCCCGTCACACCACCATTCAACTTGATTGAATCCGAATGTACACTAACAGTAGCAGCATTAGCATTAGAATTAGCATTAGTATGGGTAGTGGGTGTGCCTGACCCACCACCAGAAACGACGATTCTTTCAAAAATACTAGCTGGTGGGATTGCCGAAGTTGAAGCGTTCGTCTCAATCGATCTGCGTCTTCTGTTCCTCGTTGATGATGCAATTGTGATCACCGATGATGAGTCAGCCAGCTGATGCTGCTGGTTGTGTCCTGGGTGGCTCTGATGTTGATGGTGAGCGGCAGCACCACTACTACCGTTGCCATTATTGTTATGATGGTTGTGAAGAGAATGTGCCATTGAATTTGCCCCTCCGCCAATTGAAGGTGGTCCACTTTGCACACCGCTTGTAATCGATGCGTTGGTCATCCCAGCTTCTGGATTGATGATCATGTTGCCGTTCGTGTTGTTGCTGTACTGTGTGAACGTCGTTGGTGCAATCGAAGTCATTGCCGTGGATTTCAACGAAGGGTCGTAGAAACGTTGAAATCCTGAGTGTTCATCCTGTAAAAGGTCATCATCCTGATCGTCTGATGATTCATCTGAGGAATTGGAAAGAATTGGCCTTGTTGAGACATTGTCTAATGTTGATGCATCGCCTGTTGATAAGTAACTGTTAGAATCAAATTCTCCATGTCTGTGATTGTATGTCGATCTCGATTTATGTGATCTGAGAGACTCTGTGGGATTTTGTTGCTGATTATGGCTGTATGTGTAGTTACGGGATGGTTCCACTTCATCACCAGCCAATGAATCATTTGAAGCATCAATGGGAGAAGAAGCAGAGGTCTCAGCAGCGGTAGCAGTAGCACTTGCAGCTGCCGAAACTATAGGGTTTGACTTCTTAGGGGTATAATTTGGTTTGGAGGCTGGGGCACTGGCCGACGAGGTTGGTGAAGGTGGAATAGGCTTGCTGTTATTCATTAATCTTCTCACCCAGGAGAATCTTCCACCTCTGGTGCTGTCAGAGGACGATCTAAGTCTAGCTCTTTGGTGAGATTCTGGTCCCCCTGAAATTGGCGAGGTTGACGACAGGGATGATTTACGGTGTCCCGAATGATGTGGCAATGATGACACTGGATGGTTGGAAGTGGTGGATCTTTTGGAATGGTGAGTGCCGGGCTGTTGCTCTTGGCTTTGGCTTTGGCTTTGGCTTTGGCTTTGGCGATGAATCGGCTGAATTATGGAGGAGTCATTAGCGTGTAGCTCCTGGTTTGAGTCAGCATTGTTGCCACCAACTGGATCATTTCTAGATCTATCGACAGGAGTTGAAAATTGTAGCGATTGTTGAACTCCATGACTATCAGGGTTCCGTGTCTGTTGATCCATTTCAAGAGTATGGAGATGGAGCTAGATGTATGAGAGTGATGCTTCTACTGTAAGGCTTGTCGATGAATGAGGCAACTAGTTGGAGCAATTGAATTGTAGCAATGGCAGAAAATCGTTTTGACTAAGGATTGGGGTGAGAGTTGAAAGCAAATTAATGGTTCAAAGGAAGATATCGTTGTTGATGAAATGAGTCTTTTGCTAGAAGCTAACAGCTTTGTCCGTTTCTGTTCTGCTGCCTTGGAGGAGAGGAGGGCATTCATTGCGAGGAAGTAAGTGCTGCTGTGTTGTGCTTTGGAAGAGCGTGTGGAGTTGTGTGGAGCGCACAGCCAAACGGGCGGCGTTATTGCTTGATTAATTTGTGTGGTTGAAATGGTTGCTCAGAGGTGACACTAACTACAAGGGGATAACCACCATAGACTACCCATTTTGATCAGAAGCCAATCAATCAGCATCTACATTAAGAATCAGGATGAGCAGTTACCCAGAGAGTAGTATCAACCAACAACAACAGCCATCACCCCCCCAAACTTCAACAACGGCCTCGTATGGCTACGGTTCTGCTCCACATTATCAGGATGTTGTTCTAGCAATTAGCGCATGTTTCTATCCTCTCATCCCAGTTTTTGTAAGAAAAGGTTTATTCACGTATGAGTTCTTGATAGTGTTTGTCTTCACCCATTTTCTGGGATTTTTGCCAGGAGTGCTGTATGCCTGGTATATAATCTACAATACCAGTCTCGTCACAGGCTCAGAGGAAGGTATACAGTCCAGAGTCAACTCTTTTTCTGAAATGTTCCGCACAACACCGTCAAGGTACCAACCCCTTTCTCCGGATTTGGAAGCTCAAACGCAATCGCAAACTCAAACACAAGTTCAAGAGCTCCAATCACCAGTTGCATCTCCACGGTTGGGCCAGTTCCAGTCACAAAATGGTAACGACACGGTGATCTCCCCTGTTCCTCAACACGTTGCTCACCCAACAGTTGCAACAAGCTCTCCTTCTCCATCGCCTGTGTCTCCTTCAAAAGAAGGATCAAGTAGAGGCGGGGTTGCTGCAGGTTCTTCTCCACCATCCTACGACGATATATTTGGAAATGATGGCGAAGATAGGCCTCTCATTGGTGATCACAAGGTTCAGCACTCCTAATGTCAAACTACAGTTTTGATTCTGCAACTGGATGGTTCTTTTATTTTACTTTTTTTGTTTTATGTTGTTACGTACTTGCTTGGGTTTAGAGTTCTCTTGTTGGGCTGACTTTTGGTGAATTCTTCAGTGGTGGCTAATTTTTCAATGACGTTCCTTCTCATCTAGGGTGCCTTTTTTTTATTAACTTCCAGCCCTAACTGAGTTATGGTTTATACTTTATCTATTGCCTTATTTTGCCATTCAAGTATCGTTTTTAACCAGTTGATCGGTCTTAGACCAAACCGTTGTTGGAGCCAATTTCTCTCAAAGCTCATCGTAAAAACCGAGGCGGTGAAACAGTAAATAGTCGTGCACAGAGAATAATAATTAAAAGAAAAATCTGAAAATTGACAAAAATTGAAAAGCGAAAAAAAAACCATCTTTTTGAAGATAAAAACGAAGTAGAACAACTCCTCTCCATTGATGAAACCGACCCATTGTTAGTCCTTGGAGTCAAAGAGCAACATATATTTACACAGAATATTACAATGAAGATTAAAACCATCTCGAGATCGTCAGATACCTACATTCCAGTCCGTAACACCCAGGAATCAGCATTGCCTAGGAACCTAGACTCTGCTCTCCATCCTTTCGAAAGGGCAAGGGAGTACACAAAGGCCCTAACGGCCACCAAACTGGAAAGAATGTTTGCCAAGCCTTTCATTGGTCAACTGGGAAATGGGCATAGGGATGGTGTTTACTCCATAGCCAAAAATTTCAAGACTGTGAACAGAATAGCAACGGGTTCTGGAGATGGTGTCATCAAGTACTGGGATCTCACTTCGAGAGTGGAAGATTATAGCTTCAAGGCACATTATGGTATGGTTTCTGGATTGGTGGTGACTCCAGATCATAAGATGCTATCTTGTGGTTCTGATAAGACCATCAAACTTTGGAACGTGCGTAATGATTCCAACTATAGAAGCTCCATTGAGAACAGTGATGATGAAAGAGTGGTGAATGAAGAAGGGCTGATCAAGACTTTCCTTGGAGAACACGCTTTCCAATCTATGGATCACCACAAGGAACAGAACACTTTTGTCACAGGTGGTGCCGAGATCAACCTATGGGACATCAACAGAAACAGACCCGTTGCTAACCTATCGTGGGGTGCCGATAATATCACGACGGTGAAGTTTAACAAGACTGAAACTTCAATTATTGCCAGTGCAGGCTCAGACAACTCGTTGATTCTATACGACATGAGGACGAGTTCACCAACTCAAAAGATAAAGACAAGCTTGAGGACAAATGCCATCTGTTGGAACCCGATGGAGGCATACGTGTTTGCATCCGCCAGCGAAGACCATAATGCATACTTGTGGGACATGAGAAACATGTCTAGGTCAATTAATGTTTACAAAGATCACGTTTCCGCAGTGATGGATGTGGACTTTTCCCCAACAGGTCAAGAAGTAGTCACAGGTTCATACGACAAAACGTTAAGGATATTTGGGACAAGACAAGGTCATTCGAGAGACGTCTACCATACGAAAAGAATGCAGCACATCTTTATCACAAAATTCTCCATGGATTCAAAGTATATCTTTTCAGGATCCGATGAAGGTAATGTCAGAATATGGAGATCGAAGGCCAGTGAAAGATCAGGGGTTAAATCTACAAGATTAAGAAACAAACTGGAGTATGACGAGAAGTTGAAGGAGAGGTTTGCAAACATGCCTGAAATCAAGAGAATTTCTAGGCATAGACATGTTCCTATCGTTGTCAAGAAAGCTGGGGAGATCAAGAGGGTTGAAATTGACAGTTTGAAGAGAAGGGAGGAGAATGAGAGGAGACACAGCAAACCTGGTGCCAAACCTTACAAGAGTGAAAGAGAAAAGCATATTGTTGGTCAAGTGCATAAGAAATAGCCAAACTTTGTTGTTTTACGAATTATTGGTCTTGAATCAGCAGAAAAGAAACTTAATATTAATTGGAAAGTCTATTAGTACATGCGAACGGTAATGCTAATCAGTAGAAGCAGCAATAGCAGCCCCTAGAATTGTTGAATCTTCAATGTAAATGATTGAAAACTTTGGTAGGTTATTCACTTTTGAATATCTTTGGAGCAGCTTTTCAACATTTCGCCTGTATTCGTGGAAATGATGGAAATAAGAGCCAATGAATCCGATTTTGAATTCGCTTACTGATTCTGTTGTGCTGTGCTCTTCATGGATCTTGTAGCAAGCAATAAGAGATGAAGCCACCAGAACAGATGCTCTATCCACCAACATCTGTATGAAAGACCACACTAGCAAACAATCTCTAATGGACATGTGGATATGTAGCTCGTTTTGGAAAAGCAAGCTTGCATTTGCAATTGTATCAGCCTGGTAAAACTTGCAAACAAATTCACCTGTGATAGTGATCAACTCTGATGGCCAGCCACCTGATTTATCAAAGAGTTTTCCTCTGTCGGTAGCCTCCTTCATGAGATTCCGAAGCATCTCACCCATGTACCTACCGGAGCACAAATATTCCAAAGGCTGAAGCATAGGCATACCGTTACTCATATGATACTCTCCTTGATTCACTTGCTTCCCATAAAGCTTGAGATCCGCAATCTTATCAGCCAAGTCGCAAAGAAATCCTCCAAAAAAGGACAGTTCTGTATTAACAATGGAATGGTTTATGGTCATTGAGGCATTCATTCCAGTACCGAGCACTAGCCCAAGATGACAATCGTGCAAGTACTTTCCTGCCACATACACTGAGACAGCATCGTTTGTCACTGCACGTATGTCAGCTTCTATGCTATGATTGTCATGCAGTACCCTGTTCAAAATGGGAACAATGTCCCTGTTCAGCAACTCAGCGGAGATTTCAAATCCTTTTCCTGCAACGGTGAGAAAAGCGCTATTCTTGGTAGTTTGACGAAAGGGAAAGCTCCATGCTATACCGATGGTGATGAGATTCTTGTCGAATGATCCAGCATTCTCATCTTCCAAAACCTGGTTTATAAAGGAGCCTAACATTGTAAAAAAATCAATGTCTATCACTTTACAATCTTCATCAATTGGCCTGTGTGAAACATGATGGACTTTGTAGGACGATCTGCCTAGCAACTCAACCAGGCAGATTCTCACTGTTGATCCCCCAACGTCCAGCACTAAGCAGTGGCTTTTTTCATTGCCTGTTGGGATCGTGGAAAGGGTGGATAACATCGCTCTATCCGAGCCCTGATTGACAGCCATATTCATCTCCTTGTAAAATTCACCAACAAAACGAGAGATCTGATCCTCGTTGGACGGAATACTAATCCCGGAATCTTCGAGTTGGCGATGACGGGCGGTTGCGGCTAAGCCCTCATAGTGATGAGGCACGGGTGAGCGCTTGTCGTGCATTCTCAATGACAACCTAAGCCCGTATCCTTGACTCTCTAAGACCTCAATCAGCTCAGCGGAAGATGAACAAAGAGCCTTGTGACTAGAAGATAACCTCTGATAAGATAAGTGGACCTGCGAGCTTTAGTGGTGGGCTTTTCGCGGCAGTGCAGTACTCATACACGTCATCTGTGTTTTGGCGTTATGCTTTGGTATACAGTGTTTTTCAATACATTCATTGCTTCCTTAATGGTGAAGTTGCATCTGAAAAGATTGGTTGATAAATAAATGGCGTTATAGTCTAACTTCTTATAGTTATAGCGGGGAGATATTTTGAGCGAATCATGAAGCTACTGGACGACTTGAATGAGAATCAGCGAAAAGCGGTGACTGCCCCTATTTCCAATGTTCTTCAGATTCTTGCTGGTCCAGGCACAGGGAAAACGAAGGTCTTAACTTCGAAAGTTGCCTATTTGTTGGTCCATCACAAATTACCACCAGAAGACATCATTGTTACCACATTCACCAAGAAGGCTGCCAATGAAATGGTGGAAAGATTAACGGTATTGTTGAGACCATACCCAGGGATCAGCGTGAAAAAGTTACTCATAGGTACGTTCCATTCGATCTGTGTCAGAATACTTCGTTCTTATGGTAAACTAATCAATCTTTCCAACAAGTTTCAAATAGCAGACGAAACAGATTCTAAACAAGTTTTAAAAAATGTTTTGTCAAGTATGAAGCTAGGCGATGGGGCAAATAATAATGTCAAAGACTCTGTTCTGAAAAAGTTCAAATACTTTATTTCTGAGTGTAAGGCAAAAGCTCAATTTCCAAATGAAGTTCCTCCGAATCAAACCGATGCAATGTTTTCGTCCAAGTTGAAAGTTTACACAGCCTATCAGGATCTTTTGTCTAGAAACAACCTCATTGATTTCGACGATTGTTTGCTGCTGACGTATAAGCTTCTTCATGAGTATCCAAGATGCCTATCAAACATCAAACATGTATTGGTTGATGAGTTTCAAGATACGAACAGGGTTCAATTACTTTTGATGTATTTGTTTGGGGACAACACAAACGAATATGGAAATAACGTCACGATTGTGGGCGACCCAGATCAAAGCATATACGGATTTAGGCATGCAGACGCGGAAAACTTCACAACGATGAAGAAATATTACAATTCGAAAGATTGCACGGTTTTGAAGATAAAGTTGGATCAAAACTACAGATCAACTACCAACATTTTGAACCTATCGGAGGCGATCATGAGTAAGCAACATGGAGAAAGAGAGTCCAAAAACTTGCACTCCAACAAGACTGATAACTCATCCATCGTACTGACCATCCATGATAATAACAAGAGTGAAGCCATGAAAATAGCCAAGCATATAAAAAGTCTAATTACAAAGGAGGATTCAAAGTATGAGTATGCCGATGTTGCAATATTGCTAAGGGCGGGATATCTTTCTCGTGTGATTGAACAGGAATTGATACATGAAGGGTTGCCATATCAGATTGTTCATGGACGTTCCTTTTGGGAGTTGAAAGAGATCAAAACAATGATGGACTACTTGAGGGTGATAGCTTCCGATTTCGATTGGCTAGGGTTTAGCCGGACAATTGCTTTCCAAGTTGAGGGACTTGGAAATAAGACTCTTGATTTGATCGAGGAAAGGTTTTTGGAGGAGAAGAGGAACTCACAACAGGGTAATGTGTTTGAGCTATTGCAAGAAATCTCGAAGAGAAAGGTTAAAGGGATATCAGCCAAAGTTGCTGAAGGGTTGAAGGTGTTTTTAGAAGTGGTTGAGGAGTCAAGGAGTTTCTTGAATGATGAGTGTGAAGGCACTGAAATAAACGAATTGCTTGCGAAGATGTTTAACTTCTTGATTGAAAGAACCAAAATGATTGACAAGATTGCCGAGACTAAGGCCAAATCGAAAGAAGAAGCTGAAGTTGATATCAAGCAAAACCTTGACGAATTCAAGTCGCAACTACTCAATTTCAACATAAGAGAGGAAGAGATGCTTATGATGGCATATGAAGAAGCTGAGCCTGGGGAAGAGGTGGAAGAAGAGGAGCCAAATCCACGCATGGAACATTTATCTCAATTTTTGGACTCCGTGTATCTCTATGAAGAGAACAATAACAAGTTTAAGGAGTCTCAGTCTAAAGTTACCATCACCACAGTTCATGGGGCCAAAGGGTTAGAATGGCCAATTGTTTTCATTCCTTCACTAGCCCAAGGAATTTTCCCATCTCAACATGCCATTGGAGAAACTGATGCCAAGAAGCGAAGAATTGCGTTAGATGAAGAGAGAAGGTGCTTTTACGTTGCTTTAACTAGAGCCAAAGATATGTTATTCTTGAGCTCTTTCAGGGAATCCAAAGGTTTTGGATTTGGTGATTCCAGGAAGTCCATTTCTGAATTTTTGGTTAACTTGCCCAAAGGTTTATTGATCAAAACAATGGGTAAAGAGACTGAGTTTGGAAACGGTAATGGTGCACGTTTATTTTCATTTAACTCTCCAAATGACTTGAAGTTTGCCACTACGGACAATACAATTGATCTAACCCAGCGAAAGGATAAGAAGAAGAGGAAATTGTCAACCATGTACAATAATAGGTTCGATCATATTCAACCTGCCATACTTTGTTCCCGGGATACATCCAAAATCGCAGCTAAGCAGAGTTATAATGTATTAGATAGTGGTGATAGTAAGGAGCGAAAGGAGCGTCAATTGTATCAGCACCAGTCAGCACCAGTGGTGGTGTCGACAGCATCGAGAAGTGAAGGTGTTGGTGATGGGTCCACCTCTTTGTTGCACAAGGACCCAAAGGCTGAGTTGATCAAGATCAGTCGACAGAAGGCCAAACCCAAAAAGAGGCTGGGTATGGGTAGACCACCTTTGAGACCGTTCAGCTATAGGTAGAAGTGTATATAATTACTCTAGTGTATCTCAAAAGAGCGAGCGTGTTATTATAAATAACTTTGCTTCCAAAATAGATTGGTAGCAAGATAGGAGGCGGTACACACGTGCTATGTATCACGTGCAAATACATTTGACAAAGATCTTCTTCAGATATGGAAAATTTTCAAATCTAATCGCTGCTACCCAGACTACTGCCAAAAAATTATTATATATTTGATGTAATTGTTAGTTGTTAGTCAACCCAACAGAAGAATAATTTGAGCTACCTTTATCATAAGGTTCAAACAATATAGCAACAGGCTTACCCACTTTAAGTTATTGACATAAAATGGCAACGTTACTCCCTTTGCAAACGAAAAGGCAAAAGAGAGAGGCACAACAACCTCGTGAGGTTAGCATCATCCCAAAGGATCTCCCACAGGTGTTGATCAGATTCCAAGCTTCAGACTCTGGTGAGTCGTTAGCTGGATCGATCAGAGTGCCCGGAGCCAGTACAGAAAAACAATTGGAAGAGCTCCTTAACACACTATTGAAATCAGAGGATGATCCCGTCCCATACACGTTTTCCCTTCAACACAATGATCAACTCATAGACATCAAGGATAACATTTACACCTCGATCTTGAAACCCGGCATCAAGACGACCGAAGATTTCATGACATTGGTGTATACGCCAAGGGCCGTCTTCAAAGTGAAACCGGTCACGAGGGCGTCAGGTACCATCTCAGGACATGGAGCTACGATTCTTGCAGCTCAGTTTGCACCAAACACCTCAGCTAAGATGTGTACCGGTGCGGGTGATTCAACGGCAAGAATATGGGACTGTAACACTCAAACCATTCAGCATACTCTACGAGGACATACCAATTGGGTTCTATGTATTAGTTATTCTCCACAGGGTGATGTCATAGCCACAGGATCGATGGATAATACCATTAGACTATGGAATGCGGTTTCCGGGGAAGCTATTGGAAGTTCATTATCGGGACATGGGAAATGGATAACTTCTTTATCTTGGGAGCCTATCCACTTGGTGAAGCCGGGTGATAAGCCAAGATTAGTTTCTGCCTCTAAAGATGGCACGATAAAGATATGGGATACCGCCACGAGGACCTGCATTATGACCATGTCTGGTCATGCATCGTCTGTTTCCTGTGTTAAATGGGGTGGATCCAATTTGATCTATTCTGGATCGCACGATAAGACAATCAAGATTTGGGATGCAAAAGTGGGGAAATGTATACAGACTTTGAAGTCGCATGGGCATTGGATCAATCATTTGGCATTATCCACTGATCATGCCATGAGGATGGGTGCATTTGATCATACTGGTGAGGCACCAAAGACCCCAGAGGAGGAGCAGGCTAAGGCCTTGAGAAACTACGAGAAGGTTTCCAAGGTTGGTGGTAAAAATGTTGAAAGGATGGTTACTGCCAGTGATGACTTTACCATGTTTTTGTGGGAGCCTTCTAAGTCTAACAAACCAATATGTAGAATGACAGGGCATCAAAAATTGGTTAACCATGTCTCGTTTTCTCCAGATGGTAGATACATTGCATCTGCATCATTTGACAACTCGATTAAGCTGTGGGATGGTAAAGATGGAAAGTTCATTGCCACTTTCAGAGGACACGTTGCGCCAGTGTATCAAACCTCATGGTCTTCAGACTGTAGATTGTTGGTCAGTTGTTCGAAGGATACCACGTTGAAAGTGTGGGATGTGAAAACAAGAAAGTTGCTCGTTGACTTACCAGGGCATGCCGACGAGGTGTATGCAGTCGATTGGAGTGTTGATGGTAGAAGGGTTGCAAGTGGTGGTAAGGACAAGATGGTGCGTATCTGGACCCACTAGTTGATGTTGCATAGGACTTTGAAAGATTCGTCACCATTTGGTGTTTACTCTCTTCCTTGCATATATAATTGTACATTAAATATAGAACCACATTTCATTTATATTGACTGCGTTGCTCCTCTTCATGTTTCAACTTGTTTTGGTAGCAAGCACTGTACTGCAAACGGTTGGAAAAGGGTTTTTTTTAGTCTGAGGTAAACCACACCAAGTAGCAGTGCGGCTGGACCTGTCACACACTTTCCTGAACACCTTTCAATTTGCTTCTTTTACATTTTGAACTATTTGTTTTCCAATACCAACGATGCTGGAGCTGTGAATTGGTCATTTGCCTTGGCGATTGCATCTCCAGCAATTAGGGAGAGAGTCTGAAATATGAGGCATTGAATAAAGGTAAGTAAAAAGACGTTTGGTAAATCTGCTTGAAGTTGCGGCGCTGAGGCGTCTTAGAACCCGAAATTGCATTTTGATAACCGCCATCGACGCGTTACTTGGAAAGTTTAGTTACCAGGTATTTACACGTTTGACAGTTCTTATCAGATCAGTAGAAGCAATCTTATATGGCATAGTTTTGGCCTTTGAATCCACGTATTGTTGTTACTTAGCATCAACTGTGTTTACTTAGTCGCACATAGATTCGGCCTTTGAATCCACTTATTGTTAGTTAGCATCAACTGTGTTTACTTAGTCGCACATAGATTCGAATTCAGTCACTTATCAATCTTTACAATGCCAGCATTATCTACAGCGCCAAAGGTTTCCATCATAGTGGCAGCATTACTTCCAAGATATGGTATAGGTAATAAAGGGCAACTACCGTGGACGTTGAAAAATGAGATGAAATACTTCAGAAAGCTAACAACCCAAACCACCGATCCTACCAAGAAGAACGTTGTGATAATGGGAAGAAAAACTTGGGAATCAATACCAACAAAGTTTAGGCCGTTGAAGGGTAGACTCAACGTCATCCTCACAAGAAATCTGGCCAAGTGTGAGGCAGAGTACAAGGAAGAATTAGAAAAGCATTCTGGTAGTTTGTTACTGTCCAATTCTTTGCATAGCGTAATGCAAAGTTTAGATTTCTCTACAATTGGGGAAGTTTTCATAATTGGAGGTGCCGAGATATACAACCAACTGTTGGCAAACGATTCAGAGAAGATACACAGGATCTTTTTGACTGAGGTGCGACATGATCAAGGTCCACTTGAGATGGATGCTTTCATCTCGATTGATTCTAATGTTTGGACAAAGAAGGAAACGTCGTTTTTGCAAGAATATTTGAAGAGCAAAGGATTGGACGAGGAGTTTAAGCTATTGGATAACGAGGAAAAAGAGTTCAAGTATGACTACACCTTGTGGGAGAAAAACGGTTGATCATCTGATATTGATAATATGTTCTGTATGATATATATTTGCTCAATTGAATTATTCATTTAGACGAAAACTCAAGTCATATTGATCTGTTGATTGTTTCGTACACTTTGTAGCAGAAATATACTATTGAAGCTGAATATATCCTTCAACTGGGCTGCGTATTAAATACATAGAACAGCCAATGTAATATGCACGTGACACTGTTCAGGGTTTCCAGCTCTCAGGTCCAAGGAGTCCCAGGCCTTCTGCTGCAGTGCGTAGTTTTCACACCTTCTCTGAAAGGACTGTGAAAAGTTTTTAGGCCCGTCGATATAGTGTGGCAATGAGAGTAGCAGTGGCAGTGGCAGTGGCAGGGAAAGTCCCCATCCCATCCATCCACAGAGTTCTGTGTACCCGCCTTCTTCACCTCTGTTGCCGTGCCAATTCCCCCTCTCCCTCTCTCCTTCGGCTGACATACCAAAGGCCCCTCCAGTTCTACCACCGCCACTGCCGCCCAAACCTAAGCACGGGGAGCGACGGGACAGCTGATGGGGTGGCAGGTAGAGCAGGGCCCAGAGGACAGAGAGGCCGCCCTCCCTCTAACTCACATACCATAACCACTCGCCTGTCTGTCTATCTCGGAAAATATTCCAACCTCCTCAGCTGCTACTCTGTTGACACAGTTAGATGGACCACCACTAGCTAGCACACACACTAGCACACACACGGTACAGGGCAGTTAGTGATTGAAAGAAGTATACACCATTAGTTTAAGGCAATCTCTGTGTATATATAACTTAAACATATATCACACACCTCTTACAAAGTTTCCTTTGAAATCATCATACAACATATACAATAGATCAAAGATGGCTGAGTCACACAGATGTAAGTGTCTATCATCGACAGAATAGAACCATCCATTTTGTAAAGACAATCAAAGAAGAGAGAAGTGACAAGGAGAGACACATCGCATCAATGTTTAAGATCCTACAACGGTGATCAATAAGAATATAAAGACATCAAAACAGCCCCAGCCTTGACTGCTGAAACAACGTACCATTGGAATACCAGCACGGAACGAAATATATACATTTGATGTCATACGGAAACAGCATCTCTCGGAGGCAGAACCAGAGCCAGAGCCAGAACCAGAACCAGAACCAGAATCACAACAAGGCTGATGGATACGTCAAATAGCAGGCCCCCCAACAAAGTCATTGGTCAAAGTCCTGATATGAAAAATTGATTCCAGAGTCAACAGCAGATTCGTTCGAGAAAGCCATGAATAGTGCAGTTTGAGACTCCACACAACAGACAGTTTTCAACATTGTGCGGAGAATGAAAGATTAGAGCAGAACAGCAGCATCTTTTCAATTTAGAGCGTTAGAGACGGAACCAACCACAAGTTGTTTCGAATAGTATGTGCCTTGTATGGCTCCACAACTTGATCATCAACAGCTTCTGAAAAAAGCTTTGATGCGTTGATACGACAGATATTGCATATACAGCGTTCATACTGGCCACTTTCATTTCAGCTTTGAGCACATAGGAAATTGCTGATACTATTTGCCATCATGATCCAGATCTCTAAAGAAAAATAAGCATGTCACTGCAAAACGACTTCTACAAAGCTTCATTTTTGAATGTCCAATTACAATTTGAATAATGACCATATGGCTACAACTCTCAATCCATGATTGCAACAAGATACTAACATTTTACCAATGCAACTCACTTTTGCATCAATCAATTTTCAATATAGTATACGTCAAGGGTAAGCACATTTCCTACCAAAGATCCAAGAACATCACTCACGCGGAGACTTCCTTGATCAAGATTGAGGGTGTTGCCACTACCGATGATGCCAAGTTCTACCTAGGTAAGAAGATTGCCTACGTTTACAGAGTCAACAAGGAAGTTAGAGGTTCAAAGATCAGATGTATCTGGGGTAAGGTCACCAGAACTCACGGTAACAACGGTCTAGTTAGAGCTCAATTCAAGTCTAACTTGCCAGCTAAGACCTTTGGTGCTTCTGTCAGAGTTATGCTTTACCCATCAAACATCTAAGCGAGAGTTTATCTGGTGAAAAAAAGGAAAAGAAACGATGATTTACATAAACTTAAAGAACTAAATTTATATTGACTAATATATCTTGTTTTATAATTATTTTTTTTGGATTTGATTATTAATATTGGACAGTCAATGGATTGTAGTTTGTGACTTATGATTCAAGTTTAGTTTTGAGTTCATTTGAATGGCAAGATGGTACGGTGCATTCTACGATATTAGCCAAACGGATTGGACAGGATATATACACCCACCCGTCTTCAAGTGGCAATTGCCATTGCTACACTCAATTATCCCTCCCCCTTTCAACTGACCCTCGTTCCAAACAGAACTAATGTCAACTTATCCCTCCTCCTTTCCCTTCTGAAACAATTAATTCCCACACACGCTTGAAAAGTTACGCTACAAAAATATGCACAGCCTTGACGTACTTGGGGTCTACACTTCTACACCCTTGCACACCGAGGCTGTTACTCCCCTCAAAATTAAAATGAGGGGTAGCTTTTATCTAGGAAAGAGCTCTAATTTAAACATCCTTTGATCAGTTCTAAGTAATACTAGTTCAATTAGAGTTCCCATCATTCCAATTGATTTTCTTGAAGCTTCAACAACACTAGAGAGATCATAACATAACCAATCATGATCCCATGGGAAGGCTTGATTCCATATGGACTAATCCTAACGGTACGTTTTCCCCCCAGATTCTTATCAATTGGCACAATAACTCTCACCATCAAGAACAACCCCCATATAAACAAACTAACATGAACCTTCTTCTCCCCTCTCCCGTTCCAACAGTTCTTTGGTCTAGCAGGAGCATCAATGAACGTGATAACAATCTCCTCATTGACACGTAACTCACAAGGACCAAACCATGCATCAAACTACGAAACTCCAACGGCTGAAAAGAACTGGGTTAGACCCCGCTACAACACAGATCAATGGGATAAGTACCTTGCAGTTAGAGACTTGAGACTAACCGGTTCGTTCCGTGGAACTAAATCTGATCCGGAGGCTGATGAATCTTTCGAGACTAATTCTATTGCTTTTGCAAGTTCTATTCAAAAGCCTTGGATATTGAGGAAGCATATCATCATGAAGAATTCTCCTTCAAAGTGGTACAAGAAGTATAACAGTGATAGAGACGTTGAGTGGGAAGGTATCAAGGAGGATTATTTGAAGGGTATGAACAAATGAGAGAGAGGAGCCATTTACTATTATTTATTTATCTATTATCTTTCGGTCAATCAACTTTTAAACTCTTTCATGTGTTGCTTGGCATTGTTTATATGGGGTTACAAGAAAAACCAAATCACAGTCGATTATCCACAATCTTAAATATAAATAAGTACGAAAATATGTTGTCAAAAATGATAAAAAGGGTATCCAATAAAATCCGCGTATGCGTCAACAAGCCCAATTGGGCTTTGCTCAAAGATCAAAAAAAAAATAGTAAGGGAAAAATAAACAATCAGATTAAACATTACAACCACATTGATATCAATCAGATCAAATCGAAGGGAAAGCACAACAACGGGGAAGTGGGACCTTACGTGCATTTAAATCCTTATGCTTCTTCTCTTGAAGAAATCCATCACTCTCTTTGCAGTTGAAGCTTCCTTATCCTTGGATTGCTTTGTCTGTATACCAGGTCCCATAGACATCCGCCTTGCTGCAGAGTTACTGTTTTGCAATGAATGTTGAGCAGTGTTGTGAGGAGCAGGTGACGAATATAATGGTGATGGACTTCCACGCTCGTCAATCCTGTTGATTGTCTCTAGTGCTCTTCTTGATGTTGATGTCGATGGTGAGAAAGCTGACGATGATGAAGATGATGGTTGTTGGGATTGAACAACGGCGCCGCCTGATGAAGAAGACGCTGCAAATATACTATCCTGAGTATTGTTGCTATTAGAGTAGAATCCAAGCATGCTGAATCTTTTGAACTTGGTGGAGCTGGCATTGTTGTTTGTTGGCTGGCCCTTATTCTCCTTCTCTGAGTTTCTGGTTCTAGTCCTGACAACTTCTGATGTTTTGATAGCCGCCTCTTTCTGGATACCAGCACTGGTGGCCTTTGAAAGTGACTCGCTAGGCGTGTCTTCATGAACTTTGATGGAAGAACTTGATGGGGCAGCAACGACGGCTCCAAGTTCAACCGGCAAATTCATCTTTGGAGCATCACCCTCCAACTTCTGTTCAAATGATTGCTGCCTTTCTGAAAACTCATTATCACCAGCATTAGAGATTGAAGCTTGTATTTCTTCGGTCTTCTCTGAAATAGCGGCACCGTTCAAGTTCAACGTAGAGCCAGGTTGTTGGTTTGGAAGCAAACTTTCAGTCAAACTTTTTGCATCAGAATGTTGAATGGTTGGCGAGTTAGGCGTGGTGGTGGTTGATTTTGACGACACCGAAAACAAATCAATTGCGACAGATAGTGAATCCAATGCGGCTGACTTACGCTTCTCAGACTTGGACGTTGTAAAGCTACCATCTTCTTGCTGTTCAGCCATATCGTTCAATTTAGTAAGAACACCATTGGCCATACTTATATTTAAAATTGGCTCTGTCACCTTTGGCTGGCACCAAGAATTTCTTTGCTCCTTTATTGGGGATGACGAAAATGAGTCTGTACCCTTCTGACTGCTATTCTGTCTCTCGAAGTGAGTACGTGGTAAGCTTGTCTCTGATATATTGGAAGCCATCAGGAATGTCAAATTGGGAGAAGGACATTGTAAAGCAGATGAAGCAGATGAAGGGTGGTATGAAGTTGGACGCGGTCTGTTGGAGCGAGCTGGCAATTTTGACATGGTCTGACCAGTAGTTGTTGATGATGATGAAGATGGCAAAGCGGTTGATGATAAATGTGGCGTGGAACCCTTCGAAATCGCTGGTAACAAAGGCGGCAGCATATCTGCCGTTGTCGATTTAAATTTCTCGGGACTCTCAGCTATTGTTTCAAAGGTATTAGCACGGGAGATTGACGTCAAACTCTCGCTTCTTGGTGGGTGATAGCTAGGGATTTCTCCCACAATGAAAGAGCCTGTATCAATCCTTGGTAAAGTTTGGTTGGATACACTGCTGCGTCTTGACACTTCAAACTTATCTGCCTCAACAACAGCTTGTAGTACAACACTTACAGATGATCCACTTCTTTGATGGCCAGGACGGAAGCTTTCGGATGATGGAGATGTCGGTGTATGCGTTGCTGTGGATACCACGGAAGAAGAAAGAGGGATCATATCCTGAATTGAAGTACTCGATGAAGAAGATGGAATGGCGACTGTACGCGATGTCTGTGGAGCTGCTGGGTTAGAGTATAACATTGCCGATACATTATGCGTGCTGTATGATTTGATGTTGGGCCTGTTCATCATCAATGAAGCCGAGGTTGGATTTTCCATTAAAGAGTATCTTCTGTTGTTCTTTTCCTGTTGGGCTATTGGACGGCTTGATGTTGTCTTGAAGTTTTTATCCCATTCGGATGGCATAACAGATAAAAATGGAGCATGTGGAGCTAACCAAGGGTGAGAACGTATGTGCTTGAGGTCCAATCTTTTCTTTGGGTTGGAAACTATCACTTTTCTTAACAAATCCCTAGGTGTAGCCTGGATGTATTCAGGGAATGTCAATGGGGTATGCGTGATGTAGTGGTAGAGTCTGGCAATGTTGTCACCATCAGGGTTTTGTGGATCATCGTCAAAGGGCAAATAGCCTGCAAGCATGGCATACAGTATAACACCACATGACCACACGTCCACCTTCTTTCCTTCGTAAGGATCACTGCTAACGACTAACTCTGGAGCAGCATAGCACGGAGAACCACAACTGGTTTTCATCAAATCATGTCCCTGGAAAGAGTTGACGAATCCAAAATCGGTGATGATGACATTTTTGTGTTTATCTAGTAATAAATTCTCCAATTTGAGATCCCTATGGACGATTCCCTTTGAATGCATGTAATCCACACCTGAAACTAGTTGGGCAAACAACCTGCATGCCATGGATTCTTTCAAATATCTGTGTTCCAATATGTAATCAAATAACTCTCCACCGGAGGCATACTCCAAGACGATACCAATGTATTTCTCATTCTGAAGGACCTCTTCCAATCTGACAATGTTTGGGTGTGCAAGCTTCTTCAACGCATTGATTTCTCTGTGAATCTTGTTTTCCTTTTCGGAACCTGATGGGATCGATTCCCTCCTGATCAGTTTGATGGCTGCTTGAGATGGTTGTTTTCCATCTTTCCTCCATCCAAGTTTCACTTTACCAAATTCACCTTCACCCAAAGTGGATCCAAGAATATAGGCTCCAAAACGGACTTCTCTTGCAACCCTCTTCTTTGTGGGCATTTGTCCATTCATACTTTGTCTGTTTGGGTTCCTGCTCGTAGGTGCCGTCTGTTGAGGGGAGGATGGCGTGTTTATTGTGGACATTATAATGCAAGGCCGTGATTTAGATGTGATTATATGTTTGTTGATGTGTTTGGAGTCTTTCAATTGATGAAATTGAATGAGGGAAATCTAAAGTGCGAGAAACTCCAAAGGGGAAACAATGTGATGAGTCAAATATCCTTGTGATGTGTGATGACAAAAAGTAACAGGTTTGCTTTCAGAAACGTGTTGCTTATCTCTGACTTGAAGAATACTTTGTGGCTGATCGCAAATGTGATTGAAGGAGTGTAAATCGGATCGGAAAGAGTAAGGAATGGGATAGATGATGGTGCTGACCTCTTTTTGTCGTTGGTTGTCTTGCTGTTGTCCCGTCTGATGTGACCGTTTGATTCGAAGCTGCCAAAGTGTTTCAAGTTGAACCTAATGTGCGCGATGTTATCTTTGGGTGAGATGGGTGGGTATTGTATAATGTCAAAGAAGAACAAGAAGAAGAAGAAGAAGAGGATGTAATGTCTTGTACACAAAAGCCCTTCAGTTCCACCCTACTTGTGCCTGCCCTCTCTCTCTTTGTATGCGGTGTGATGGGTGCGCGCGTGAAGCTCTTTCTTTCTCTCTCTGTGTGTTTACCTGTTTGCTTGTTGATGTTTTGCCTAACTGGGGATGGGTGCAGGTATATATGGGTCGATATTCAGATAGGTCGATCGACGCATATCACTTTCACATCAATGAGAGACACAACCTGGACCGGATTTCTAAACCAGAAACAGATTTATATATATCGTGTTTTTTATAGAAGAATAAGGGACCAGAGATACCCTACAAAAAAATGATATGGTTATGTTGCCTTTTTTGAAGGTTCAAAATAAATTTGCAAGTGGATACATTCTCGTTAACTTTAAAACGACAGCAAGTAATTAAGGTTAAAAGATTGGAAGATGGCAACTTACGTCTCTGTTGCTCGACTGCTTCAGCTGAATCTCACTTTCAACAAATCAAACTGCATTCCAACTAAACAATTTACTTTGAAAGTGAAACACTCCATCGTTTGTTTGGCAAAAGAGGAGCAAAGCGTGGCATTTGAGAGGTGGCAGCGTTCCTCTTATTTTCAACCAAAAATTCCAGCCCCACTGCCCGGCTTGCCCGCCCGTCTAAGCGTTGGACAACTGTTTTTGAGAAACACAGAGGTGACTTTACAAGCCTAATTTTGTCATACAGAACCATTTTTTAGACCCAGTCATATCAGAAATGGGTGTTGAATTTGATCAAGGAGATTTACCAACCAACAGCCATCCATCTGCGTGGCTTTCTATTCTTAGACGCTCCCCGGAATAATTACGATTCTCGGCTGCCACTTCTACCCCGTCAATTATGCATGTATGCCTGCCTCCCTAACCTGCACTGGTGGAGACTGTCCATTTTTTTTTCTATAGAGAAGCTTTCTTCTGAGATGAGATGCTCTGTAACAATCAATCAATCAATTAATCAATCCACCAGCCATACAATCCTTGGTTTGAATATTGAAAGCATAAGATACACTCAGAATATACAAAACATCTTCGTGATTGACAGCCTTTTTCGTGCTGAAGCAAAATCATCCTAGTCGTTTAGTTGGCACTATTCCTTGCTGCCAACACTGTCAGGCTTTTTGATCAGTAATATTTGTCCATACCAGTAATCATTCTTTTAACCCCATTACCATCTTGCTCTCTTCTCAAATCTAACAATGCAGTGCTCAGACGACCACAATGCTAATCCGGACTCCAAGCAGTGCGACTGCAATGATTGTTCGCAATACATTACTCCAATGCTCTCGCCAAATACCGAAAACATGACGAGCTATTTCACCTCCATGAACGGAGAAGTGCTGGTTTTCGATGATGTCTTACCTTCTTTCCACATGCACAACAACATTTTGAATAGAACGTTGACTAGAGCGGCAACAGATTTTGACCAGGAGTTACCAGACTACGCAACGGCAATGAACCAGGCCCATATGGGCCAGCAGGAGCAGCAACAGCAACAACAACAACAGGAGTCCTCAACAGGTGCCAATTCACGCTCAACGGATCTCTTTGCCGATGGGTTTGCAGAACATGAGCAACACCGTGCATCAACCGATGAGTTGCCATTCTCTCCAAATAAAGAGACTCTTATCTTGAACAATCTAGACAGATTGCAAAAGATCAACTCTCCAATGAGAATTTCGATCAACATAACAAATTCGTACCCTGAAATGGCAACACCCTTGAAAAAAGTGAATCCTTTACGAGAGTTCAAACCTGGTGATACCGTTACTGGATGTATCATGATGGAGAACAATTCGTCCCTTGCTATCCCGTTTGAAATGTTGTTGGTCTCACTAGAAGGTTATGTCACCGTTCCAACGTCCAACTCGGTGAGAATTGTAAGAAAAACATTCTTAAAGATGTTTGACTTTGGAGCATGCTACTACGAAGGCTACATACCAACCACAAACGTTAGAACTCCATTCTTTTCAAAGAAGGATCCAACGGATGGTGCAACATATGGGTTTTCAGATGCCAAACAGCTTGACCCAGGCGCCAAATACAAGAAATTCTTTTACTTCAAGCTGCCCGAAAGATTGCTAGACCAATCGTGCGATCATCAGATGATGGAACATTTTGACCAATTACCTCCAACTTTTGGTGTGGACCAACAGTGTTTCAACGGAAGAGGTTTGGACATAAGGCTGAATGACTTGTTAGGGTATGGTAGACTAAATGACTATGGATCTCCAGTCTTGCTCAATGACCAGAGTGAGAGGGGTCAATCCATCTCATATTCGGTCACCGTGAGGTTTATAGGGAAACAATCTGACGTTTATAAGAGTTTCTATCAGAAGGATACCAACACTGATTACAAATATATCATGATCAAAGAAGCTCAGCATTTCTTAAGAGTGGTGCCTTGTGAAGAAGCTCCAGCTCCTGAATATTCAGCATCAGCAGATGGATTGGTCAGCGAGAAAGAAAGAGAGGCAAACGATGATAGTGATAATGCGATATACAAGAGGCCAAGCACCAATATACAATTGGCAAAGATTTCGAAATTGGCAAAGGAGACGGAGAACAGGTTGAACGAGCGTAAGAAGTTGATGAACATTGGCGTCAGCGACGAATCTGAGTTAAATGATTTGACCTTGGATGTCATTGACTATGCAAACTATTCCGTGGTTCACAGTGACAACAAGAAGAAATCACAACTACGACTAAACACCATTGTTCAGCCTGTTCTCACCAGGCGTGATAAGGATCTAACTTCATCTGTGCTGATTCCTCTAAAGTTGAAGAAGAAACCATTCAGCTTTTCAAGTTCCAGGACGGCTGATGACTTTGGAACTCTTAAATTCACCGCTAGTGTGAAGTCTGATGCAAGATTAGAATACGATGTTCCAAGAGTGATGAAGAAAATAGCAGTTGCCGATTCTCACTCAGGAACTTTGCTATCACCACTTCAAAGTCCACTTCAGTCAGCCACATCCCTATCGACCCTAATCAGTCCGATGCTCTCGCCACACATCACCGGCACAGGGACTAATAGTAGCACAATGAACCTGATTCCAACCAACTCACTATCCAGTATGGTTTCCCAAACGTCAGACATGGATCTAAACAGTATTCCCTTGCCTCAAACGGCCCCATCTTCCTCTTCTACAACAGATGTGGCTACTCCAACCACGTCGAGCAGATCATTGCCTCCGTACATGAACGAGATAGAGGTGGAACTACAGTACATTCCACCCTCCAACGCATCGTCGAACTTCAAACCTCCCGAAATCACATATGTGACACCATCGTTGAAATCGTTCACTGTATCATCTCCGTTCCCAATACCAATAACGCTGGACTCCGATCTGTTCTTGTCAACGTTGGAAAAGTCGAGTCACACGTTATTCATGATCAAGTCCAAGTTTTCAGAACACTTGCAAGAGTTGAAGCAGCTTTCACAGGAGACAGGCAAGGGAATAGACAAGCAGTTGTTCTACGACCTACTTTCGATCTCAAACTTGAAACTTCTCGAGAAGAGTCTACCTGTCTACAAGGATTTTTCAATTTCGAAGCAGCCAAAATGGGAACCGCTTCAGGATTTGGACAACAAGGTTTATTACAGGTGCAAGTTGAAAGTCGAGTTGAATTTTGATAAGAATTACATCAAGAATCAGTCTTTGTTGCCTAGTTTTATGAGTTGCTTTTTTTACAGGTTCTACCATTTGAACCTTGGTATTCACATGAGGAAGGTTACCGCGAATGGAGTTACACTCAACGTTCCTGTTAAAGTGGCCAAGTATTCCATTTGAAAGGAACGGCAAGGAGGCGAAACTATGGATGGATCTAGGATTCTTCATATTTGGGGTTTTGTTTTTGCATTTCCTATTATTATCTTATTTATTCACTATAGATTATAGACATTAGCGACCTCTACATTGACAGGCTTACCTCAAATTATTCTTAAAAACATCTTCAGACATAAAATGTTTGTATCGGAGGGAATATGAGAACAGCGAGAAGTGACAGGAAAAACAAAATGATAAGAGAAAAGCAGAAAAAGAAGTAAGTGATTATGAACAGGTATGGAGCGACAAAGGGGATGATCTTTGCTCAGAAAAATGGTCAAGGGTAACCATCAACGATTGATTGATTCCTCGATAGTTTGTGAAGAACTGTTAGTCGAGTGTATGTATAGCAGCAATGCAGAATGTGTGAATATGGGATGGACAAACATGTTATCTCAACCGTTGAAATCTCTGCTTTGCAAATTACGAGTCATAGCAGGCAAAGCAACCCTAATTCCATCCAACTCTTTAGTCATATGAACCTGACATCCCAATCTACTGGTCTCAGTCAAACCAAAGGCCAAATCCAACATGTCATTCTCATCGTCGTCGGGTTCAGGAATCGCATCGTAGAAGTCGGGGTCTATGATGATGTGGCATGTGGAACATGCGCATGAACCACCACATGCTCCTTCCATATCCACATGGTTTGCCTGTGCTATGTCCAGAATGTTGTCACCTTCAGCAACCTCGAACGTTTGTTGTGATCCGTCCTTTGAGATGAAGGTTATATGTAGTTCTTCTCCAGGGTTTGGCTTTTTGAGATGACCATGCTGCGTTATTGGGGATGTTTGGAACTGTCTTGCAAGTTGAAGCGATGTGGAGGCAAGAGTCGGTATTGCTGAATGGGAATTCATGGATGTTAAGACTTTTGTCGTTGTGATGAGTGGGATGGATGATCTGACCTTGAAGTATATGAGGCTTCTTGCCATTAGCGACCTTGTGGGAATCATTGTAATTGATATTGTGTCTGGGTTGAGTATGCAAAAGAATCAGCAAGCTATCGAACGGGTGAAGGTTGGAGGATGCTTGAGGTGAAGGAGAAAAACAAGTTTGGGATTCTCTGTATTGATCTTTTCGAAGAAAACCGACTAAATGACCGGGCCTTGAACGATCCAGCTATAAACACTGATGAGCACGGAAAGAAGACTTTAAGGTTGATTATTATAAAGGCGACACCAGATCAGTGATTTACTTATAGAGCATCTACCAAAGTGATACCTTATATATCGTCAAGACGGCAATAGACCGAGAGAATCAAGATGGAAGCGGACATTTTCAGCGCCGATGCTTCTAAGGAAAGGTGTAGAGTGCAAAGGAAAAAAAAAAAATTGATGGCAGGAGCCGGTGGCTGGTGCGTGTGGATTACCAAATCACCGCCGCTCATTGGTAAAAATAGGGCCGAGGAATAGCACAGGATTTGGCGGGGGCCGCCGAATATGTTGTGGCTGGTGAAAATACTAAAGCGGCTGTGCATGGCAGTGGGAAGGAGGGAAGGAGGGAAAGAGGGAACGAGAGTAAAAGCACTGACTAATTGGTTTCGGTGGTGTTCTTTTTGTAACTATTTGTTGGCAATAATTGTTGTAATAAAAAATGTACTTTTAAGGGGACCAGTATATATGCGATCGCGAGAGCAGAAAAAAGGAGGCATACAATGATTCCTTGATCCCTTAACAACTGCTGGGTATATCCTACTTCTGCCCACATGCAACAGCTGTATACTTTCTCCGCTGCAGTGAGAGAAGCGGAAATTTCCCCTTTTTCCCCGCGCAATAGAAACGAGGCATAAACGGAGAAAGAGATAGTAGAGTTGGTTTCTCCGTCTTTGCCGCTCTACCCTTCTTTTTCCTTTTCATGAAATGTCTTTTAATATAAACGTCCGGTCACCATCCAGTTGTATATATATGCAATTGTGGTGTCAAACTTCAAACTGGGAAGCATCATCAATGTTCTCCATTTGCACAAGAGCATTCTTAGAACCATCGCAGGCTTTCTTTCCCTGATATCACAACAAGTGGTTTTTTTTTGCGTTCATTTCTCCCTTGTTGCATCCATCATCTCTTTTAAAGGCGAATAAACAGGGAATAATAAGTGAAATAGAGAGGATGAAAAGTGAATGAGAGCAGATATCCTTTGTTTTTAATGACAAGGGGAAGACCAGGAAGCTGGTGCAGAGGTGCATCCCTTATCCTATTTTCGGGGAAAATAGCTGACACTTATCAAATACCCTTACAAAAAAGAGGTGAAACCACAATGACAATCTACAGGTAGATACTATATTCAAGACATCCAAACTATCATTCAAGCCAGACAACTACAACTTCCATTTTTTGTAGAATCTGATAACAATTCAATTTATTCACGCCTGAAATTACCACGCACCGTTAACGACTAACCCACATCGCCCTTCTTACTACAAACAATACCGCCACCATGTCCGACCTCTTTGACAACTACGAATCTGACTTCAAGTTGACCTACTCTGAAGCACAACAAAAGGTTCAACAGATATACGGTCTAACGGACCAAAACAAACGTGTAGCATTGATGCAACAGACGGAAAAGTTAATCGATGATACGCATGACTTGGTGGACTCGATGTCTCTTGAAATTCAACAGATAGCAACCCATCAACGTTCCTCATACAACGCAAAGGTGAGAACCTACAAGCAGGACATTGACCGTCTAAAATCGGACTTGAAGGGTTTGATGGACGACAATGATAGGGTTCAGTTGTTTGGAGGCTCCTCTGAATCCCACGCTAACGACTACAATCAAAGACAGGCATTGTTACAGAGCAACAATTCGTTGGATAGGTCAACGGCAAGGCTACACGAGGCCACGAGGACAGCATTGGAGACAGAGGATGTTGGATCTTCAATCCTGGATAACCTTAGATCCCAAAGGGATCAGATCTTGAATGCCAGAGATACTCTGGGCGAGGCAGATACTTACGTCGACAGATCGCTCAAGACGTTGAAGACCATGACTAGGAGGATGGCAACGAACAAGATGATCACGTATGGAATCATTGCGGTTTTGATCATGCTTATCTTTTTGGTCTTGTTCAATAAGTTCAGATAGAACCTTTTTCTCTTGCAAAAGGTTTTTAAATATTCCCCTCCCCCCTTTTTCCCTTCTTCTCAAAGATCGTTTCCCAAAACCTGTGTTATATATATATCCCCCAATGCTCGATAATTTCCCGAATTACTTCTTACAGAAGTCATATTTTGATCGATAACTAGAAAGTAGATGTGCGTAAAACAGTATGAGTAATTCGTTGAATTGTATAAGGAAAAAGAAGATGAGGTTTGAAAACATTTTAGAATCAACGGCCCAAAAGAACATTAAAAACCACACACACCAGAGGGCAGTCTCTCAAAGGTGAAGACCCAACAACTGCATAACTTTGTCTTCTCCACCTCAAATCTCACAGGAATTAGCAGCAAAGATAAGAAAAGGTTCTATATAGGAAGAAACATTAAAATCAAGGAAGCAAAACAGGCTGACAACAAAAACGTGCTCGCACCAGAGCAACAAACTAGTTCTTCGTTTCAAACTCGTCACTTGAAACATTTGCAGTTTCGTTGAATTGGAATCTAGACATGGCCTCTCTAACTTGCTTCATAAAGTCTTCGGTATTACCAGAACTGTTTTCAAAGCTAGAATCCATCGTCTTCGTCGAAGCTTTCCTGCTCAAACCAGGAAGCTTGGCAGCATCAAGCTCAACATCGTCCAACTCCAACTTATGAGCAGCAAGGTTCAACAAAGACTTACCCGATCTCTTCCTGTTCAGCATTGGGAATGGAGCAGATAAAGGTTTATAATTCAAGATCTCTTCATCGTCCAAGAAGGCAGTTGACTTTCTTCTACGCGGAGTATTTGGAGGTCTGAACGAAACACCAACGTCCTGGATAAACCTGGCAACCAATGAGGTCCAACCACACTGCCATTTAGCACCCAGTCCTCTACCGGTATCACCATCAAAGTATTCGTAAAAGTTGACCAACTCCCTAAAGTGTGGATCGGTAGCGAGCATTTCTTGTCCTGGACCATTATATGCACGCTCGCCGTTTTCGTTGGGCAAGAAGAGATGAATTAGACGCTGCTGAATCTCCTCTGCTGCTTCGGCTAGGTTGAGATACTCCCCAGAACCTTTTGGGACCTCAATCTTCAGATCTGCACCGTAGTATAGGTAGAATCTCAATAGGGATTCAATCAAAAGGAAGTTAGTTGGGAACCAGATAGGACCTCTCCAGTTTGAATTACCACCAAATAGGCCAGAGTCTGATTCACCAGGTAAGTATTGAATACAGTAGTTTTGACCGTTGATGTCCATGGAGACAGGATGATCAGCATGATATTTCGATAGGGATCTGATACCATATGGTGAGAGGAATTCCGACTCGTCAAACAACTTTTCCAAAATGGCAGTTAGTCTATCCTTGTTAACCAATGCCAACAGTAGTCTATCCCCAGCACCTTTGGTTGACATCGACGAGAGGTTACGCTCAACAAGCTCCTTCTTGTTTTCAACTAACCACAATAACCTCTTCTTGAAATTTGGGAATCTGTCGAGCAACTCTGGCTCGATGGTACAAGTTGCAAACAAAGGAATCAAACCAACCAAGGATCTCACCTTCATCGATGTGGTACTGTTCCCACCCCAATGGATCTTATCGTAGAAGAACTTATCCTCTTCATCCCATAGAGATTCAGGGGTGGGGTTGGAAATATCAGCATCGGTTTTGGAATCTTGTGTGTTTAGATAGGTCATGGCATCGGCAATCAACAAGTAATGCTCAAAGAACTTGGAGGCAACATCTTCATAGACCGGATTGTCCTTTGCCAACTCCAATGCAATATTCATCAACGTCAATGCATACCATGCCAACCAACCAGAAGAGTCAGATTGGAACAACTCGACATTGGCAGGTGGCTCAGATCTGTTGAACAAACTGATGTTGTCCAAACCTAAGAACCCACCTTCGAATATACCATTCCCATCAGGGTCCTTTCTGTTAACCCACCAGGTGAAATTAATCATAAACTTTTGAAAGACCCTTTCCAAGAACGGTCTATCCTGAGTATGGTACATCTTCTTTTCAATCTTGTAGATTCTATAAGCGGCCCATGCCTGGACCGGTGGATTGGTATCTGAAAAGTTCCACTCGTATGCCGGAATCTGGCCCTGTGGGGACATATACCACTCTCTAGTGAGTAGATCCAGCTGCTTCTTTGCAAAATCGACATCAACCATAGCTAAGGGAATGGTATGGAACGCGGTATCCCAAGAGCAGAAGAACGGATACTCAAAGTCATCAGGCATTGATAGAATGTCCTCGTTGTACATGTGCTTCCATTCCTTGTTTCTCTGATTTGCTCTGCCAATTTGAGTAGGCAAGTCTGAGTTTGGGTCTCCCTTGTACCAGTAATCATGAATGAAGTGGTAGTATTGTTTGGCCCATAACAAACCACTAAATGCCTGTCTTTGAACATTACGCAACTCTTGGGGAATAGGCAGGGGAGAAACGTTCCAGTAAAACTCATCGGCATCGGCCATTCTATCCTGGAATATCTCATCAAAGGCTTCTTCGTCGATCTCAATGTCATTCTTTTTGGTAAGCTTGTAACGGATGGTGACGTAGTCTCCAGGAGGAATTCCTCCATCCTCGTCGAATACGAACCAACCGCAAGCCTTTGTACCAAAGTTCTCTGGGTTGCATGCGTTGGTGTTCTCATCAACGATGTAATCGTGGAAACCATCCTTGGTGAAATCAGTCTTGTTCTTCACATTGTAAAGTCTCTTGAAGTTGGTCTCATTGTCGGTGAATAAAAGTTTAGGCTCGACATCTGCAGAATCATCGTTTAGGCCCGGAGCTGGAGCAAACACCAGTCTTCTGTCACCTAACTTATGATGATCAACCTTGATGGAGTATTCAGAATCGGAGAATTCCTTTGAAAGGTTTGGTTTTCCATGTTTTTCGTTTTTGTCGTTCAGATCACCCCAAGACCAGGTGTTTCTAAAGAAGATCTGGGGTATGATGTGTAATGGTGCAGCAGCTTGGGATCTGTTGTACGCGGTGATTCTAAAGTTCAACTCTTCTGGATCGTCTTCATCTTTAGCCATTTCAAAAAAGATGTCAAAATAGTTGTTGTCTTTGAAGGCATCTGTGTCGGTGATCTCGTACTCCAAGTCTTGCCTGCCTCTCTTTGAGTTTTCCTCGTACAATTGCTCGTACGGGAACTTACCGATTGGATACTTGTACAAGAACTTGCAGTACGAGTGAGAAGGAGTGTTATCCAAATAATAATACATTTCCTTAACATCCTCTCCGTGATTACCGCTCTTTGCCGAAGCACCGCCTGGTAAGCCAAACAGTTTCTCCTTCAAGATGTCATCATTCTCGTTCCAAAAGGCCAATGTCATACATATATGCTGGTGGTTATCAGAGATACCTGCAAGTCCATCCTCTGTCCAACGGTAGACACGGGATCTTGACGTTTCAAAATCAAACTGCCAGGCATCACCATCACTGGTGTAATCTTCCCTTGGAAGACCCCAGGCCCTTTGAGAGACATAGGTTCCCCAACGTCTCCAGTATTTGGACTTTTCCTTATCTTCCAAGAGTCTTTGCTCTTCTCTGGTTGGGGTATCGCCCAATGTCATGTCTTTGTATTGATTGATCGTCTGCCGAGATGTGCTGTTTCAAGCTGAAATGATATCGTGTTCAATTGGAGGTACACAGTTGATCTCTCTGTCTTGCCCTTCCTATTTGATATGGTATTGAATCAATTGAATCTGCCTTTTTTTCTTTGGATCGATGATCTCTTTTCCTTAAAACGACAGTAAGAGAGCCAATTGAACGAATGACTAAAAACAAACCAGCAGATGATCAATTAGGGTTCATTAAATAGAATTCGACCAAGTATAGAGTGTGTATGAGTGACCAACAGCAGTTTCCTGCAGACAAAGAGGTTACAGTGAGTTGGGCTATCTGATTTGACCGACACTGTATATCTATCTATCCCTGAGGCCGCTTGGGAAAAGGAGCAACCTTCCCTTCCAAAGGCAGCAGCAGCACCACGGCAGCAGAAGCAGTAGCGAAGTGCCCCAGCACAGCAAATACCGAGCCCCTGTTGGGGATTGACCACCTACCCCCCGCCTCTGCCCCCGCTGTCTTCCCCCGGTGGGGCTATTATCCACCCACACTCCCCGTCATAAGGCGCGGGAGGCTCGGCTACCCTTGGCTGCACCCTCGTGTGCTCCGAGTGCTCCGTGACAGACGCCCCGTGAACCTTAGAACTTATTGAGCGCCCCTGTTCCCTTCTCGAACACCCTACTGAAGACGCATGGAAGCTTCCATGGCTGGTGCATGCATTTATAATCAATCTATCCAGCACCCAATATTCTACTCTACTGCAGAATCAACTGATTTTTCAACCATTTGAACACATCTTTACTGTAAACACCTATAAAATCATGAATGTGCAATAGTGACATGTATGCATAAGGACGACAAAAAAAAGTAACACGGGTACAAATCATACCTAAAAGAACGAGCGGAACGCATCCTCGCTCTTTAAATTCTCTTCAATCATTTTGTAGATCATCATGAGCATGTTTGGAAACTTTCCAACAAAGTACCAGTAAAATCCGTCCGGTAATGGACTCATCAGCCTGCTCAACTCAGGCGGCATGTCTTGAAAATGATGGTACTTGTTCCTCAGGGCCCTCAGTAAGTCCATCAGCTTGAACGTGTTGTACTTTCTGTACTTCCCCAAGTTCTCCATAAACAACTGCTCAAACCTTTCAAACCATCCACTTCCCCCAACAACATCACCAGCGATTGACTCCAACACAAGCAACAACGGAGAAGGTGGGTCCCTCCTTTCTACTTCAAACCTATCGGAAACCTTCAACAAAAAGTCCAACTTCTTCTCTACGCTCCAGAAATATGGATGCTTCAACACGACCGCCATATCGGGCCTCCTTTCCGGATTATGGTCAATCATAGCCTCTATCAAATCCCTAGCCTCGTACTTGTCACGCAAGGTATCCAACAGGTCAATGTTAAACTCACCCTTGATGATGTTCCCCTCTCTCAGATACCTATCTCCAAAGGGATGCACACCACCGGAGAGGACATAGTAAAAGACACACCCGGCACTAAAAATATCGATTGATCTTGTGAGCCTTCTATTGCCGTTGCTATTACCGTTGGAAACATCAGACATGGAGCCTTGGGTATGGTGGCTTGACTCAGAAAGCACCGAATATGCATCGTTGGAATAACTGCTGTTGCCATCGAGAAGCAGCTCTGGAGCGCGCCACCCGGAAGTACCAGCGGCCTGTGCTGTTGTGGCACGGAATGACGATTGGTCATTTTCGAGCTTCTTGCAGAGACCAAAGTCGGAAATGAGGAGTCTTATTGGAGACGCATTTTCCACAGAGCTCGAAGTGGAAGTGACAATGGTAGTGTTGATATTATCGCTCTCGCCAACACTCACAGTAGTCTTGGAGCTTCCCTGTAGCTTCTTCGGTGGAACGACCAAGATGTTCTGTGGTTTGATGTCTCTATGCACGATCTTGAGACTGTGCAAGTGGTTCAACCCATTTGCAATCTGCCATAGGACATCAGCAGGGTCCATTCTCTTTGCTATCAAGCTGGCGGATTCGTTCTTCTCCTCAATCACATCCTCCAACGAGGCGCTACATAGCTCCAATGCAATGTAGAGGAATCTATCTGACTGCTGAGAGCAGAAATAACGCACTACGTTGGAATGGTCATCCGACTCCTGCAAGAGGTTGATCTCATGAGAGGCAACATCATAAAAGTCAATGAGCATTCTCTTCACTGCAACGGGCCTGTTCTCAAAGGAACCCTTGAATACAACCGTGCCATGGGATCCATATCCCAAAACATCATCAGTTATCGTCATGCTGTTGTTAATCACCGTTGTGGTGCCTGTTGTTGGAGGTGAGAGGAACGACTGGTTGTACTTTGATGATGAAGTAACCGCTAAAGTCACCATCGAGTCATTGTTCGGCAGCTCAATTTGATCGTCAACAGCAGCAGATGAGGAGCTGCCATCCTTCTTCTTGTTTTTTTTGCCTCCTCTAGATCCCCGTTTTCTCTTCTTGGGAGGCTGCTGGTTGCTCTGCTGAAGATCTTCGCCTCTCAAGGTGTTGTCATCAATGACGGAAGTGGTTATGGCAAAAGACTTGCTTTGAGAGTAACTGGATGAAGTTGAAGATGGTGATGATGGTGGTACCTCTAAACTGTTCAAGATGACTGGAACGTCATCGATACTCACACTCTTCTTCGTCTTTTTTTCCTTTTCAGAGTCCGCATCACTCTCGTTGCCAACAAACTCGCTAAAGACATCCACATTAGAACTCTCCGTAGAAATCAGATCATCAACGGTGTCAACATTTGGCAACTCTTCGTTTCTTCTTTGATAATCACCTCCAAACCTCTCTTTTTTGATAAGATCAAAACTCTTCTCCAACTGAGCGACGTCATCCTTCAAGAGTAGATCAACCAGCTCGACGGCACTCTGGGTCCTCTTGAACAATCCAAATCTGCTTAGAATCTCAGTTAACGGAGGCAGCATGCCAAACCTGGACAGAACCATAATTATAAAGGCACCCATGAATGTAATGATCACATTTTCAAACGCCCTATATATGAGTTTCGTCAACGGGGCAACTTTCGAAGTTGTAGTTGGCCTTCTAAACTCATCATTCCTAGGTCCATCAATGGCAAGGTACCCATCCCGATAGCTATATCCACCATACTGGGCAACTCCTAACCTCTTATCACCACCACCGCCGCCGCCCCTGACGCTTCTATTGGAATTCACATTGGAGTGCCCTCCTCGATTTCCCTTTGAAACGCCACCGTTGGCACTACTTCCCACCTCACCTAGCAGATCAGTAGGCATGATGGCAGTGGGGAACCTCACAGGCTCAAATCTTCCATCCTCAGGGGTTAATAACAATTGAGTCTCTCGCGATTTTTTTAGCGAGCTGTCATGCACTCCACTGATTGCTATTCCCAACAATTCGGGGTTGCGGAACACCAGTGGAGAGCGCCATCTTTCATGCGAGATGTACTTTGCTAGGGGGGCAGATTTGACCAAGGATGGGTAGTTTGACTCGGACATGGCATACCAGGATCCTTCCCTTGTGCGGTCTATGAAAGTAGGATCTGATTGCGGTGAAGTTGACACACCTTGGGGGGATGTTGGCCTGTTGCCGTTCAACGGATGAGGGAGAGCAATGAAGTTTCTCTGGGAGTCATTATTCACAGAAGTGCTTTCAATATCCAAGAAAACGTCAAACACGTTCACTGTTACAAAGGGTAAGCTAGAGACCCACCGCACCGACTTGGTCTCGGTGTCTAAGGCTAGCAACGAGTTGTCATGGAAGGGTTGAATGTAGATGTTGTCTGTTGACTCAAAATTTTGCTCTGCAAGTTTCGAGTGTAGATTATTTGGTCCCCATGAGGTGTATGTGATGTTCCATGAGGTGTTATTTTGCGAATGGATTGTCAATTCGTACGTAGTCTTGCCAAGAAGAATAATAGGGTCCTCCACACTGGCCGTACCCGCACTTGCACTGCTGCCTTCACTGTCCTCCTCTATTAGGCAGGATGGCTTCTCTGTCGATTCAAAGAAGTCCTTTAGATCATCAGGATAGTCAGAGTCAACATCCTTGAAAGTCTCACCCAAATAACTCGTCTTGGGATACTGCGAGGAGAGACCAAATGCGTCAACCAGTTCTCCAGTTCTTGCGTTAACTCTAACTATCCCTGACTTCTTCATACCTGTATAGATGAAGTCATTGCCTATTGAAAATGGCGATCTGTTCACGAGCTGTCTGATGGAGGTCGGAAGCTTTTGTAAACCATCCTCCTGTGTAAAGTAGTATATTGCTCCTTCATCGAATGGCTCAATCATCCACTCCATCTGAGAGTACTTTCCAGTTGTTTTGTGCTTGGCATAGTTCGCACTATCCTTATCGGTGCCCATGCTAATGGTTTGGTCGGGAGTTCTTGGCTGATCCGGCTGGATGTAGATCGGGGAGGATGAGTCTGTCATTCCAGTAGCTAAAGAGGTATCGATGGAATCAGTTGTTGTTGTTGTTGTTGTTGCTGCTGCTGCGTTATGTTGATCCTGATCGTCTGACTGGATGGACACCAATGGCTCATTGCCAAGTAGCGTCCAGACCAGCTCCCCGGTACTTCGACTCAAGGCATGTAGGTTTCCTTCCACATCAGACGCTAGGAGAAGGTCTGTAACTTTGAAGTCATCTAGCGATGTTGGTATGAGACTATCAGTGGAACCCGAGGGGCTGGCTTGGCCGTTATCATCGTTTGTAGTTTCTCGGTGGATGATTTTTTTGCTGTTGTTATCATAATACTTGTTATTGTGACCATCGTAGTAGTTGTCCTCATCTTCGTATTCGTTTTGATATGGGTAGGTATCGTCAACAGGACTGTGACCCATGTAGTCGCCTTTTCCACTGAACGGTTGATCATACCTTCTGTTTCCAATCGTTTGTATTCGTCCTTCATCTCCATTCTGCTTGGGCGAGCTGAATGCCGCCACAAAGGTACCGATAAAGACAAGTATGAGGAGCACAGCATATATTCCAATCCTCAGAGCTGATTCACCTTCTGCAGCTTTATTCTTATTTCGACTGTTGGGCACTGCCCATGGGCTTATCAGCTTCATTTTTGATATGTGAATGTACAACCAACAAAGAACACCAATAGTGGGGTTAGTTAGTTGTGTTAGAAGTAAAGGAAAATGTTGGGATTTTTGTTTGACCTGACAGGGAAAGAAGCTTTGTTAGCGCCCTCTTGACGATGAAGTCTTTGCTCCGTGGGTATAGAATGGGACAAACCTGTTTTTCCTGGTAATCGCCTGACTGGATCAACTCTTTTCACTTTGGATCAGATATAGTACTGTATTTGAAGTATTGCTTGATTGGGTTAACAAGAGGGAACAGAAAGGAAGCCTATTCATCCATTAATCGATCTGAATAATGCACATTGTTCGTTCACCCCCTGCGCACTGTTAGTCAATGGCTTTGAGCATGAGGCTTATAATACACACTGCAAAAAAAAAAGATGGGCGTACTCTCTCTTTAGTGGCATCAGCTTAGGACCACCACCCACAGGAACGAATGATCTGTGGGGAAGGAAGACCAACATGAGAATGATGAAAACACGAGACTGAAGACCGAAATACAAATACTCTTCATTAAAGTGTCTAGTGTCTTTGGATTATATATAAATACACGCATATAATATAGTTAATATATATATTATATATATAGAATATTAACACCCAATGATGAATTCGTCGTACGGACTATCATATGAACTCTTCATATGGTTCTTGCAAGTCATCACGGACATCTTCTTCAGAGAGGTTGTCACAAGAGGGTCCATCAACCTACCTTCTCAAGGTCCAACCATCGTGGTCATGGCCCCCCATGCCAACCAATTCCTTGATGCCGCACTTATTTCGTTGATCAGCTATCAGTCAACGGGTAGGAGAGCAGCGTTCATCGAGGCCGCTGTCTCCTTTAGACGAAAGCTCGTTGGTCCTTTGAGCAGATGGGCAGGCGCCATTCCTGTCGAAAGAGCACAGGATCTGCTGGAATCCAAACAGGGAAAGATAAGATACGAGAACTACGAAGCTGACGATCTCACACTTATTGGAGAAGGTACAATGTTCACCAAGGATTGTGAGACAAAAGGCTTGTTGGGTCTTCCTTCAAATGGGGGAAACGCCAAAATTGGTGAGGTTATCGATGACACCAAGCTGAAACTGGCAAAACCATTTGCAAGATCAAAAGGTATCCAATTGTTGAAAGAAAGTACCACTTTCAAAGCTGCAAAGAAGGTTGACAACGGGACACTATTCCAAGAAGTGTTTGATTATCTGAATGCTGGTGGGTTGCTCGCAATTGCAAGCGAAGGCGGTTCCCATGACAGAACAGAGCTTCTACCATTGAAGCCAGGAGTTGGTATCATGGCTTTAGGATGTACCGCCGAGTACCCAGGAACCAAAGTGAACATCGTGCCATGTGGATTGAATTACTTCCACCCTCATAAGTTTAGATCGAGAGCTGTCATTGAATTTGGTCCTCCCATCACGGTTGATGAGAAGGCTGGCATACGGTACAAAGAAAACTCAAAAAAAGAGGTTGATAAATTGATGCAGGAAATAACAACCTCATTGAAAGCCGTCACCACCCAAAGTCCAGACTACGAAACGTTGCAGGTCATCCAGGCAGCCCGTAGGTTGTATGCGTATCCGAGAAAACCAATCCCATTGTCATTGGTGGTGGAAATGAACAGAAACTTGCTGATTGGCTACAGCAAGTTTGAAAAGGACCCTCAGATCCAACACTTGAAAGTGTCGGTCATGGCGTACAACAAGAAACTATCGCAGATTGGTCTTTTAGACCATCAGGTTGAAACAGCATCAAGGGACCCAATTGCAACCATCTATCTACTAATTACAAGAATCTTAAGCTTGCTATTCTTGACATCGTTGTGTCTACCAGGTACCATTCTATTCTCTCCAGTTTTCATTGCATGTTCTGTGATATCGAAGAAGAAGCAGAGGCATGCGTTGGCAAACTCAACAGTGAAGATTAAGGCTAATGACGTGCTTGGGTCATGGAAGGTTCTCATAGCCCTAGTCGTTGCTCCTTCGTTGTACTTGACGTATTCTATTATCGGCACGGTTTTCATCACAAAGCTTGATCTAATCCCACACGGTTACGGGTTGCTTGCAAACAAGTTCGTGGTATTTATTGGATGTTGGACGCTTCTTGTGTGTACCACTTATGCTGCGTTCCGTATCGGCGAGGTGGGAATGGACATCTTCAAATCTTTGAAACCATTGATGATCAAAATGGTGTCTTCATCCAGTTTGGAGCAGCTGAAAAAAGAAAGAGAGAGATTGTCTATGGAAGTTACACAGGTTGTCAACGAGCTTGGTCCTAAAGTGTTTCCTAAGTTCGACTCTCAACATCTGGACAAGCTTCACGACAAGCTTGAGTCCGAAATTGAGGAGAATAGAGATCGCTCCCGCTCTAGATCGAGGGCTGTTTCTAGATCTAGATCTGGATCCCGCTCTACCTCAACAAGGGGACTATCGAGAGTCAGCAGCAACGTGTCCACACATTCTGGATTTAGTGAGTCTGGTTTGTACCCTGAAAAGTTGCCAAATCTATCAGACGTTTCATTGTTTCCTGATGTGTTACAGATGAGAGAAGAAGGTCCTGCAGATGCAATCATGCGTTCCGAAACTGTGCCTACAAGCTTGAGTAGTAAGGTTAGAAGTGCAATGCTGAGAAGAAACGCTGGAAGAAGAAATGATGAAGAGGAAGACAATTGAGTAATTCCTAGTCAGGTGTAATACAGCTTCAGCAAATAACAGCCTCTATAATTGACTAACTTGGACGTGTATACCGATGATTTATAATCCTAATTTAACACATTTGATTATTGATTTTTGGCTATGGAGAAAGGCCAGTCGGTACAGGAAGCAGAGAACACTCTCTCGCACTGCAGTGCGGGGGGCCTCTATCAGTCGCGGCTGCACACGCAGAGGGAAAGAAGAGGGTGCAGATGAGACACAACAGAGAGGGAGACATGGCCCATATGCACAGTGAGAGGGAGCGGCATCTTCTTGTCTTTGTTTCCTTCCTTTGTTCCTTCCTTCTTTTCTAGTTTTAGGTAAACTGGTTAACCACAAGGACAAGAAAAGGCCTATTTTATTCGACTTTACTTGCTATGCCAACAGCAGACGACCAACATCATCTTCACTTGATGAATATTCAGTATGGCGGATTCCAGTACAAGTGACACAGGGTCTGGGACATTATCATCACCACCTCCAGATTCCCACTTTGTAAGTTGGTACTCCCTGCTTCTGATCATATTCATAGTGCTCTTTATCGCTCTCAAACTCGTATCACACTTCTTTTATGTGTGGCTTGGCACTTTAATACCCATAGTTTTGACATTGTACCTCTCCTTCAAGCCTCCTCGTTTCATCGCGAACCAATCTACAAACGACACACGAAACAAGAAGGCATCCAAGCTTCACAAGAGGTTCGCAAGGATATCATTCACAAACAGGCAAAACTGGCAGAAAGAACTCGATGTCCTCAAATTAGAATCATCTTTGGAATCCTCGGCTATACCACTATACCCTGATAGTTTCCTCGTCAACGATACACTCGAGAACATAATCAGTCTTATCATAAAGGACTTCGTCAGCTCTTGGTTTCAAAGGATTACAGATGACCAAACATTTATAGTTGAGCTGCGAGGGCAGCTTGGAAGCATCATAAAGGCAGTGGAAACCAGGCTTTCGAGCATAAACTTCACAGACCTTGTTGTCTTTGAGTTATCACCGATAGTAACAGATCATTTCAACAAGTTTATTGCCGCTCAAGAACTCACCAAGAACAAAAAGACACTTTACAACAGACCCACCTCAGACTCATTAGACATGGATGTTCTTCTTGCTGCAAATCTCAACAAGGGAAAGCTACATCCTGCAGTTAAGCCTAAGAGCTTAGATCCAGAAGTTGACATCAAGAAATGGCTAAGTGGAATGCTCGTCAAGATCTTACCACTGATAGTGCAGACCAATGAGATTAACTCGCCTCCTGTCATGATTTTAACTAGAGAAATTGTCGCAAGTTGCGTGCTCACACCAGTGATAGTAATGCTCAGTGACCCAGATCACTACAACCAAATAATTGTGAGAAAATTGGGCACCATTATGAAGGATAGAGTTAACGTGAAGAAATTCCGAACAGTATTGAACAAACATTCGATTATCGAGTCCAGATTGATGACGAAAAAAAGCTCCAAGAAGTGGAAAAATAATCCATTGATGAAGTACAGAATAACAATCGCGCCTGATCCTATAAAGTTTGACAGAGCCCTCAAGCAGATAGAGAGTTCTTCTTCGATTGCTGATTTGAAACAATATAAATACTACCTAGTGCTGCAGTTGAATAGAGTTACAAGTGAGGAAGCAAATGATGAAACTGCAAAACTGGGAGACACTGCAGCAACGAAACAGTTTATTAAGAAACTAAAAGCTTTAAGATCGGCAACCGAATCTCGAATCATGCGGATACTCTCTCAAGATGGAATCTCCTCCACAATTGATGACTCACTTCCAATGAGCGTATACTTGGACATCACAATTACAAAGCTATTACACGATTCTTTTTCACTACCATTTTTCACAGAGTTTATGGAACAGAGGAACAGACTGCAGTTGTTACAGTATTGGTCATCAGTGAACAGCATCAAAAACCCTTTGGAGGACCTGTATGTCAGAGATATAGAAGATAGCGGAGATGAAACAGAAGAGTACAATAACCTGAACACAGACATGTCACAGGCTGAAGACATCAGACAATTGTTCCACCAGTTTTTTGGTCTGAAATTGATGAAGATTGACTCTGAGTTATACTCCATCGTTGCAGCGTTTGTAAACCAGCCAACGAATGACCCCAATCTGTATCTGAGAGCTAGGCGCGGTATCTTAAGATTACAACAGCAAGTGTTCCAGCGTTTACAAAGGACTGATTTTGTTGCTTTCAAACAGTCAGACTCCTTTCTACGATTATTAGCAGCAGAGAAACAACGAAGGATGCAAAAAAGCGGAACTACTGATGACTTTGATCCTTCCACCGAAGAAGAGATCAACGGGGACCCATTGGCTAATTATGAGGAGGAGGAAGAGTCAGGGGATGAAAATGATCAGAAAGTGAGCGAAACAGTGTTGAGGGCTGTCGAAGATGCATTGAATGAAATCATGAATGACAAGGACAATCAAAACACAGAGGACACGTCGGACACTAGTCCTAGCAGCAGCACAACCAATTTGTTTGCACTGGGTTCACACGACTCATCAACTCCAGGATCTGGAACCAATACACCAAGAACCTCAAGATTGATCAGCAAAGATATGCAAAGGGACTTGTTTGGGCTTACCGAAGGCAATGGTTCAGGCTTGTTCACCGACGAAGAGGATTCTGGCTCTGCAATCATTGATAACTTGGGAATGGAAAAACAAGCATCAAGACTATTCGACGATGAGGAGGAAGACCTGGATGATGACAACACACTAAATTTTGATCAAAACAACAGTTTCGCAAACGGCGGAGCCGATTCTGTGGCCTCATTGTTGGATGCATCACAGGAGCTAAAACTTGCTGCTCCAGGAAACTTGAGTTTGGGTGACGAGATTTCAAAGTTGACAGAAGACATAGATAGACTAGAGCAACAGATGGAGATCATTGAACCTCTTATCAAAAAGGCCGAGTTAACGAACAATGTTCCCGAGTTAAAAATCTTGAATAAGTCCAAAATTGGCTTGAAGAGAGAATTACAGCTGAAGGAATTGCAAAGGCAGCAATATACTGTCCAAGAGAGTGACAACAGTTTGTACGGCAAATCGAGAGTCAGAATTCAATCGTACATAAACGGCAATGAAGACAACAGAGATATAATTCTTTACATCATTGAGGTTCAAAAACTGTCAGCGGACGATCCAAACGTTGCCACTGCAGGATGGATGGTGGCGAGAAGGTTCAGCCAATTCTTCAGGCTCAATACTTATTTGAAAGCCAAGTATTCTCAAATGGCAGAAGTGGAGTTCCCAAAGAGGAAGCTTGTGTTGAAGTTTCAACAAACATCTTTAATAGGCGAGAGACAACAAAAACTTGAGGTTTATCTGCAGCAACTGTTGAAGATCAAGGATGTTTGTGGCGATCGTTTGTTCCGTGATTTTCTATCCAGCGAGGTGTTCAACATGGAATTGAACGAGTCGCTACAAAATGTGAAGCTTAGCACGAAGAAGAATGCAGTCAATGTTGCCACACGACTTTACAATAGCATTTCCAACCAGTTACTTCTTCCAGCACAGTACAACCCATCTTTGTCAGCATTACTGGGTAAGTCGACATATTTCAAAGGTTCAACTGACACTGCATCAGACGATAGACAAGAACCCTCGCTTGAAATGCAAAAGGAACTGTCTAGTCTTGATGATTTGGAAGACAACAACCAATATGAATTTCAAGATGACGCAAGAGAACAATCAGAAGGACATCGTACAAAGCCAGTGTCTTTTGTCAAACCAATTAGTGATCTCTTGGTTTCGCTGTTCCAGTTAAACAGCTCCAATGTTTGGTTACGTGGCCGCGCAATAGTTCTTGTTCTTCAGCAGTTGCTTGGTGGTACCATTGAAAAGATTTTACGTTTGAACATTGATGAAAAGTTGAAGCAGACGGGAACAATCGCCACACTTTTGGCCACGCTTCAGGAATCCCTCTGGCCAAATGGGGAGTTCAGGAAGAGCTCATCACCACGATCGGCAGCCGATAAAGCACAGACAAAGCAACTTGCAAGTGTCATTATGGAGTCCTTCATGATCGACACTTGCTCGAAGGTGTTTGGCGGTGCCAATTCTAAGTTTGCTGCAACTGCCATGTTTCGAATCTTCCAGAATCCAATACTGAACAGGCATTTGGTCTTGACGCTTCTACAGGAGATCCTTGAGGAAGTTTTTCCTGAAATTACAGACAAATAGGGAATCTATTTGTTGCAATACCTTCCTGATTACCCATTTACACATTAGATTTTCTTTATTTTTGTTTTTGACTATGTAAAGGATACAAATCGCTGTACTCATATTCAAATCAAAATACAAGATTGTAATATTTCGTAGCGATCCTGGAAAAGTTGGCACGTCATTCAACGTCATCATCTTCATCATCATCTTCATCATCATCGTCATGGTCTTCCTCTTCTTCTTCTGCTTCTTCTTCTTCCTCGCTATCATTGCCATTTGACTGCACGGCATGTTCACTTTCATCATTCTCCTCGCTGTCCTCCATAAACCTTGAATGATTTCGAGGGAAATCATCATCGTTTTTAGCCTCCATTTTCACCTGATGAATATCTCCTTGATCAGATTCAATGATAGCTGCCTGTTTCACCTTTTTGTTCTGCCCAGCAGAAGGCTCTGAAGCTCCCATGGCATTTCTCTTTCTCTTCAAATACTCAGCCCTTCTATCCGGCAGCGTAGCAATTCGTTCTAATTTTGAGTCTATCTTAGTTCTTGTGATAATAGACAGCCGAGGAGCATAAGGCCTCACTAGCAAATCTTCTTTAGCAAAAACTGTTTTGGCCCTTTCCAGGTCTCTACGTTTCTTTGCCACATCGAGCCTGTAATTGTTGAGCGATTCTCTAGCATAGAGTTGCAACCTTCTTGAGCTTTGCTTGTATGTTGTATTTGCCTCTGTGTCATAAATGGGATACTCTAGCTTCTTATACTTCATGCTAAAGAGTTTCCTAAGATGGGTTTGATCCGAAGTGGTTTTGATAGCAGCCACAACGTGAGTCCAGTTCATCAATGAGGCAATGTTGGGCTTCATGGGCACGTTCTTCATTCTCTGACTAATGAGCTTGTCCAGTAGGCTGTTCAATCTACCAAAGATCTCACCCTCAGCCTGAGGCGGTAATTGTATTGGAGGATCTATAGTTGGCGTATATGCTGTATTCAATTGGTCTGATTCTAGGCCTGGAGTATACTTTTCATACAATGATCGTTTGGCATTGAGACGATTCAAAGAAAGAATCTGTGATGCAATTTTGGCTTGAAAGATGGAACCAAGTTCCATGCTTAGATCTTTGATTGGGTTGCCGTCTTCGTTACGAATCTCTAGCATCTTGAATTTAGCAATTTTTTTTGGCCTAACCTTGGCGACCTGACTGGTACTCTGCAACTCATCTAAGTGTTTTGAAGTCTCTTCAATCTCGGCAGGACTTCGCAGAAAATTAATTTCGTCAGTGTATTTCAGCGTTGTTGTGGACCTGGGAATCTTCTGTAGTGGTAAAGGCCAGGCAGAAAAAGCCTTTTGAGCAATAAAATGATACTTTGTGTCTAGAAGATATAACATGTACAAGTGTAATGAGATGTCCTTTCCAAACTCCTCATCAAGACCTTTCAAAATTAACTGTGAGTCCTCTCTAATACGCCGGAATTCAAGTTCATGTGCACTCATAGGAGGATTTCTGGAACTTTCTGTTTCACTTTCCAAGGCTGAGTCATCATCGTGTTCAAGTTCCGACGCCTCATTTCCATAATGTGAAGGGTCTATTTCTTCATCATTGGTGGCAATATCTTGAAGGTGCAAATCCATCGGCGGTCCACCTGCCATCTTTCTGGGGACTTCATTAAAGCTCTTGAAGTTTTCAAAATCACTTTCTTGAAGCTCATCATCGTCATTACTGTCACTGGAATCCTCTTTATCGTCGCTACTGAGATCACTGTTACTTATAGTGGCAGTGATCTTTCCAGCATGAGCGAGAGTTTCATTATTTTTCTTTGCAGTGTCTCCACCTGTTCGCTCATAATATCTGCCATTATGGCTTGAGAGAAAACTCTGCGACTCTTCATCAGCATTGAAGGTGACAGCATAGTCTCCTGTTTGAGCATCTTGAAAGTATTCCTCACCGCTCGATTCTGAGCTATCATGGCTAAACTGAGAGCCATCCCCACTCCCTGTGCCCCCTTTGTGGATTGCACTTGTAGCCATAGTCAAGTACCACTATTTCCTGACAATTAATTCCTTCCAATTAGTCGCTGGTCTGAATGATTCTCTCTGGATAACGCGAGAAATGGGGGAGAGATGAAACAGTAAGTTATCAAAATAGAAGTTCAAAGTGTGGAATCTTCAAAAGATCTTTAATCACAAGGCAGTGCAATCATTTTAGATTGTTACACAGCCTTAGATTATACAATCTCACGATACAACAATATACACACCCGTGCACCAGATATATCACTTTAGTTGAGAATCTCCGATCGTTTTGAGGTTGAACACCAACATCGATTCAGCGCTTGCTTTAGGAACTGCTTGCAAGTTAACCATCCATCATAGAGATAAAGAGACAAAGGTCCTTTTCCGAACGATTAGACCAGCATTTGAATTAGTGAATCTATAGCAGCAGCAAAAGTTTTTTCTGTTGATATCATACTGTTATAACTGCCATCAGCACAACATTCCCAGCGATGCCACAACTCGAAGAAATAGAGGATATCGACGATATCGATAACATGGATATGGACCTTGCAGAGTTCGATCCAGAACTAAGCACTCCAATTGCACCTGCAAGGCCTAAACCAACAGTGACGAGATCAGAAGGTGCAGATCCATCCTTTCCAACGATGGGAGGAAACAATCCACTGGAAGATATGATGAAGAGTATGGGAATGGACTTCCCACAGGTGCCCCCAAATGCCGACCCAAACACACTCATTGATAAGAAGAACGTTGTTAGTAGAGACTCTCTATCGGAGAAGGAAATGTCAGAGTTGAAATCAATGCAACTCATATACCCATGCTATTTTGATGCCAACAGATCCGAAAGTGAAGGAAGACGTGTTAATTTGAGATACTGCATTGAGAATCCACTGGCAAAGACTATATTGGACGCTTGTCGTTCATTGCAACTCGCAGCAATACTCGAACCTGAAAATACTCACCCACAAGATTTTGGTAATTCTGGCCGTGTCAGAGTTGGACTCAAATACGAAGGATCCCCGCAACATCCTATAATCAAGACTAAGAGGCAGCTGATGATCTCCATCGGTGAATATTTGGTGAATCATCAAACTTCTCTTTCCATCTTGAAAAATCTACCTGGTCCTCCAGAACTAATGAGTGGATACGAGCCTGTCGAAGTTGAAAAAGTGAAGGGTTTCAAGATGAATACAATTGTTCCTCTCCATTCCCCTCTCACGATGAAGCATCCTCAAACTACCTCTGCCTATGTGAAAAATTCAACTCCATCTCAAAGCGGCTCTGGAACTTCCACTCCCAAGCTACCAAAGATGAAAGTCAAGAGGATCAGAGCTTAGTTGTGGATTTTATATCATTTTATGTCCTTCTTTTCCTTCGTCTAGTAGTGCTCTTTCTTTGCAGTGTACAATCATAATAGTAATTAGTGATTTTTTCTTCCTTTCATCGTCCATTTGCTCTTATTCGTGTAGCAAATAGCTAGTGATACAAAAAGAGTGGTGCAATAATTATATAAAGATATATACAAATCCAAAAGATTAACAATGAATGTGTAACCCAACGCACCCACCCACTTACACAACGTACTGCTTTCTGTAAGCTAAAACACTATCCATCTCTTCCTCGCTCAATACAGTCTTCAATTGACCAATTATATCGTCAAAGTTGACAATGGACAACACAGGAACGCTGTATCTCTTAGAAACGGCAACAGTAGCACTGACGTTGGAATCCTTAACGGTCTCCATTCTATCCAAGGCAATCACCACACCAACGGTATTACCCTTAACGGCACTGATAATCTCAAAGGCTTCATTGATGGCAGTACCAGCGGTCATGACATCGTCAATGATGAGAACCCTCTTGCCAGTCATATCGGAACCAACTATCGATCCACCTTCACCATGGTCTTTCTTTTCCTTTCTGTTGAAGCTATACCCAACATCCTTGAACTTGTCACCACCAATCTCGTACAACTTGGTGACGGTAATGGCAGCCAATGGGATTCCCTTATAAGCAGGTCCAAAGAGCACGTCAAACTCAATTCCAGAATCGATGATTGTATGAGCATAGGCCGTTGCAAGGTTGCTGAGGGCCTTACCACTGGAAAAGAGACCGGCGTTGAAGAAGTATGGGGATTGTCTTCCGGATTTCAAGATGAAGGAGCCAAACTTGAGCGCTTTGATCTCCAATGCATCTTCCAAAAACTTCAGCTTGTAATCAGTGGTCATGATGTGTGTGATGACAAAGTGGTCAGCTGATTGTTTTAGAAGGGCTCTTACCTAGACTGTCAGCCAGAAAGAAGACTGTTGGTAATTAATTGAAGAGATAGATATCGATGGATAGATAAAACCATGATCGACTCATTGATAAAAGTTTGAAATGAGCAATAAAAATCTGAGAAATCTGCCATTTGAACTGAGCGTGCCATATTTGAAGATCACTTATTCTTCCTCTCTGTCTTGGTTGATTAAAGGAATAGTTACTTTTAAAACAAACCCCACGACCGCCATCACCCACGACACTGGTTACTGTTGATAGTTATGATCTGCTGAGATAACTATAAGGGCCTGAGAGGTTGAATAATTTTTTTAAAGAGAGACCAGGACAAACCACCGACAACGGACGCACTTCCTCACCTCTTCATCTCGTTACAAGCAACAAAACCACGGTCATCACCATCTCAACCTCAAGCCATGGAATCGACAGCGGCAACTAATAGGTCGTCAACGGCCACAACCAGTGCCATCATGAACATCCTCTCCTCAATCTGCATTTCACCAAAGTCATCGCCAACCTACACATCAGTGGTATCAACGCCCCCTTCGCCTTCCTTCTCACTGCTACATCACCCGCATAGAACACCTTCAAAGTCAGTCATTGGAAAGAGGAGACTGTCAAACACATCTCCCGATATACCACTGACGATGAAGCCAAAGACGTCCCACAAGAGGTATGGTGCCAGGCGTAACAGCAGCAACAGCAATAGCAACAGTAACAACTCGTCATGCTCGTTTCTGCCCCATGCCAATACATCAATGAATAGGTTGAGACCGTATGATCCATTTGACAAGTCTCTATTGGACGAGCGTATTGAATCCTTCAACATTCTTAGTTGGTCCATAATAGGTTCCAGGTTGACCCCATTAGAATGTTCCGTCAATGGATGGAAATGCCACGGCAAGAGAAAGAACGAGTTACATTGCCAATACTGCAGTGCCATCATTGTGGTTAAGTTAAACTCAAGACAGACAGATTCTCATCAGTTGAACATGAACCTCATCAACAACTGTTTGTTTGAAGATTCAGAGGATGAAGATGAATTAGAAGAGCAGTTTTTACAACTGAGGACAAGCTTGATCGAGTCTTATCTTGCCAGAATGAAATCTGAGCATTATAGCAGTTGCATTTGGAATTCTTTAACTAGAACCGACTTGGACTTTATCAAGGGACTCTACTATTTGAAAATCAGCAACATGGAAGAAATCTTGGATTCGTTCAAAAGGAGGATCCATAACCTGAGTAACAATCGAGAGTTGATACTTGGTTCGAAGCAGTTCAACCGAAGAAAAGTTATCAGTTACATGGGGAAAAAACAACTGCAAAAATTGATGAAGTTTACAAACTACAAATACGACGAAACGATACTGCTGTTGGCAGTGTTTGGTTGGGAACTAATCCAACAACGATTTGGCACAAAGATGCTAGTGTTGCTAAAGTGTGAAAAGTGTACCCGGAGAATCCTCCTTGGGGAATTCAACAGTGATCCAAAGACAACCCCAAAAACAGCAACAGCTACAACCGAAACCGTTACAGATACACCACCGTTGAATCAGAACATCCCAGAGTTAAACTCGTGCCAGTACCCTCCAGCACCAGGAAGCACAGAAACACCAACTGTGGATGAGTTTGAATTCCTACACGACCACAACAATCACCCACAACAACCACAACAACTACAGCACCAGCATCGCGCTGAACAAGACCGCGTTGGTAATCCCAATGATGATGCAGACATCCACAATCACCATGCCGATGATACTTTTAGTGGTGAAGAGATAGATATAATGGGTGAGCATGAGCCATGGTGCTGCCTAGTTTCGCATCATCTTGATATTGACACTCAGGATCAACATACACGGAATGAAGGTAGCTATAGTACTAATAATACTACCGATGGTGGTGTGGATGGATACGAGGTTATTAAGAGGTGTGTTTGTTCATCTGCGCTTGATGATGGTGATAATGCTGATGAAGATGCCACCATGATGCAGGATGCTGCTTCTGGCGATGAGGCAGAGTATAGTTTTGATGCCAGCATGGCGCTCATTAGGGGTTGCTTCTGATAGGAGGATATTCAAATTCGAGTCAATGTTATATAACATACATGCGAAGCAAAAGAGGAAGCTGTATATGTGTAAGATTTGATAATAGCAGATAGAAACAAAACCATAAGAAACTTTAAAAATGGGGGTATGAGAGAAAAGTTGAAAGTTGCAAGTTGAAAAGTGAGTGTATATGTATATCGTGTATGAAGAAACAAACTTGGAGAAACAAGGTTTTTTTTGCAAAGCCTGAAAGGAAGAATAATAGAATCAAAATAGAAAGAAAAACGTACAAAATATTCGTTAAAGTAATCTTTTTAAAAGTTAGGCATCATCAAAGGGAGGAAAAAAACACAAGGAAAGGAGGGGGGTGGAGGGGGGGGGGGGGGGGGGGGGG
>JAJLWO010000055.1:0-93870 GCA_030570775.1 Ogataea pignaliae | reverse complement strand
CACACTCTACCAAAGAGTGACAGGTTTAGCAAACGAAACAGGAAATGTAGTGCTAAACCTGAATGACAATTATCTTCGTCATCATATTAAGGTGACGATAACAAACCAGAGCATCAATCTTAGGATCTAGCGCACAATTGTTTTTTAAGTTTTTGGATGACTAACCTCATCAACTTTTAACCGTTTTTTTGAACAAAACACCCTGGACTGGATACCAATCCCAGACACAGATTTATATGATATATAGAGAAGTAATGGAAATATAGGTATTCTATGAAAAAAAAAGAAAAAAAAAAAAGCTGCTCTTTCTCAATCACCAATTTTCACTAAGATAACCGCCTTTCCAAACTTATCGCAGGAAGGGAGCCATCACAGAAACACAGAAACCAAACCCTCCTAGTTGTTTGATTATCCAACTTTGATGAAATAATCTCATTCAGTGCTATTCTCCCTAGACAACATTGTCTTCCAGGCAAAAAAGAGAAAATAATATTATCAAGATTAAATGCCGGTACGCCGCACAGCCGCACTGCTAGGATGCATTGACTCACCAACAATCAATCAATTCATCGCTCAAACTGACATGAGCGGCAATCTTGTCAAAGTTTTGTTTAGAGACTCTGATGCTGTTTGTTGAATAATTTGTTGAGTGAGTAATGCCGCTTCTTGTCATGAGAACATTGGTTCGACTGGAATACACCTGTCAATTTTATATAGCCCACGTCCAAACCGGTACCCGATTCCTCTGGCATGGAAACATCTGTATGGTTGGCATCATCTAGCATTTGGTTTGATGCGACAAGAACTTGTTTTTCTCTTCAACTCAATCAATCCTTTTTGGATTAGCTCGAACATATGCGTCAAAAATTGCAGCACCTGCTGATCCACCCACCGGCCGGGCATGTCTACTAAGTGAAGAGACCTTTCAACGGCGACTCGCAGATTGATCAAATGCGTGTAGCTTAATTTAACTTGAGCTGTAGTTTGTTTGCCTCGGATGTAGTTTCGGATCCATTGTGAGTGGAATAAGATCTTCTTACACCGAGGAGAATCACTTGGGAATGCATGATGCATCATCCCACGTTAGAAGAAGTACCCTTCGGCCTTTAACCAGCACCAAAGGCCAAGGCGGGTGGCCATCTCTCTGGTAATCAGCTCACCCTCTTGCACCGAGGAGCGTACCGACATACTTGAATGACTATCAATAATGATCGTTTACGTTAGGTTCGGATCTAAGCTTAGCCCTCCTTTGTAATATACTATGCTACCACCGGCTCTCATTCCATCCGAAAAGACCTTTTTATGGGCCAGAGAGGACGCCCGAAAACCTTCTTCCTTATTTGGGACAGAGTATGCGGCGGCGAAAGCTACGGCGGCGAGAACCCGCAATCTGGGGGGAGGGGAGGGGAGGGGAGGTACCCCGTGGAGTGGAAGCGAGAAGAAGGGAGGCAGGGAAGGATTTTTTATTGCACACGTGTAAAAAAGCTGCTGGCCTGCCGCCAATGCAACTTCCACCACAGGACGCGCAAACAGACATAAGGTGATGTCAACCTGTGAAATATCTCGCCTGCTAGAAGATAGCAGACATTCGATATATGCTTTGGCATGATGGGCTTTTCACAAGCATGTCAGAATGTGTGGTTTAGCCTAACCAGTTAGTTGATTTAAGTTTAGTTGAGGGTGGTTGTACTATTGTAGGGATGCGTGATTGACTGTTGGCTAAACCAACCAACCGACTAATTTGACCACTGGGGTTTCCCTGTGCCGGTCGGTCATTTACGCATGTACTGCGATGAGCTTCCCCCCTCCCCCCACACAACAGCCGCACCGCACCGCACCGCACCACACCACACCACGCGCCGCACCCCAACCACACGATCCGGGGCCCCCCTGCCACTGGGGACCCTTCCTGTCTTTTCTGGCCTAGCGTAGAACGGCAGGGGGAGAAGAGAGATAAGGCAGGGATGGATGGATGGATGGATGGATGGATGGAAGGGGGCAGCCAAAGAACCTGAAGGGAAAGGAGTCACTCTAATAGATGGTTTAAAGAGGATGAGCTTCTTTACGTACTTCAAGTTACCCCTTGTTACCGCCTTATTTCTCTTTTTACTCTCCTTCATACATGTTGTGCAGTGTTTTTGCCGGTCAAAACTGTCCTTTTTTGATGGTTCACCCTGTCTAGAGAGACAAAACACAAACGAATAGAGGATACAACAACTCTAGCCCTGTTGCTCGGAATCTTTTCCCTTCCCTCTTTCAGACAGACAGACAGGCAGACAGAAAGACACTTATTCATCGGTGCCATTTCTTTCCCATTTTCATCATCGTCGACTCTCTAAACTTACCCCCACCATCGGCAGAAACACAAAGGTAATCCACTACATTGTTCCATCGTCACGAAGGATACCCCAGTTCACGCCACCAACAATCAATCTTCCCTAAAAGAAACGACCTCTCCTTCACGCTGGCATTTACATTCTCCCCTTTTTGTTCCAGCGCTAGAGAGTCAAGCCGTATAGAACTACTTGCCAGGAGTTACCAGCATTAATACCAGATAAAAGACCACTTTAATCAACATCTCAACTCAACTCTCAACCACATACATTACATTCATGCCATTTGTTCCTTCGTCCCGAAAACGAAACCAAGGTCAGAATGGCAGCCCTAACAGTCTAAACTCAGACAGCACTTCAGGCGACCCCATCGATAAGGAGAATATCAACATCAACAACAACAACAACGGTGAACGCTTTCACAATGGTGACTCTATACCTCGTGACATTCCCTACCCTTCATCGCGTTCACATAGGCGACAATCAAGTGATAGCAGTGGAGATGAAGATATACCTTTATCACTGTCTTTCATGAGGAAACCTTCCAGGTCGGCCTCAGTGGACCTTGAAAGAGAAAAAATAATGAAGGTGAACACCTTGCTGAACTCAAAGGTTGTCCATTCTCCCTCAAAAATTATCAATAACCAAGAAGAGAGTAGCGACATTAGTGACGATAGTGCATCAGAGGGTTACTTTGGCTTCACCAGCATCGATAAGACCGACAATGGATTGAATGATTCGAGCCCAATCTCCATACCCACCTCACCACAGCAGGAAGAGGAGTCCCGATATACATACATGCACCCTTTGATCAGGAAAAAATCTGGAGAGTTGGTGAAATCATCGTTGAAGCTAAACACACTAGGCTCAAAGAGTTTGCCATCGACCCCAACTTACAAACAGGTTCATTTTGGAGGCTCGGTTGACGTCAAGGTGTTTGATCGTGCAGATAGACCAAGCGTGATCAGTGCAGGCAACTCTCCGTGCAATTCCGATGACGAAGATACTTACGATGAGGACGAGTATGAGGACTTTGACGATGATGGCTACGGATCGTATGGCAACTATTTCGATGGGAATTTCCATTCAAATGATCTATATGCTGAATATCATATGATATTCAAAGTGTCCAAAGATTACGTTGCTTCGAATACCCCTCGACACGCTGCAGCATTTAAAAGTCTCATATCCAACTGGAACATTGATTTGAGCCAATTTCCAAAGGTTTCGTACAGGGATGAGATTGATACAGAAACACCCGTGTTTTTGGAAAGAGTCTTTTTGAATGTTGACAAGACAGAATTGTTGGGTCAAGTTGCAGTCAAGAACATTTCTTTTCAAAAGGCTGTCACTCTAAGATACTCATTTGATGATTGGAAAACAGTGTTAAATGTTGATGCTGGTTTCATCCCAGAGGCTCCAAGGCTACTGAAGAAAGGTGGTTATGATAGATTCGTGTTCAAGATTTCCGTGCCTGCGTTGTTTTCACAATTTGCCAACTCGCATAAGCACAACATTGGAGTCGACCCATACTTTATGATGTGTATCCGATACGTTGCCGCTAACCAGGAATTTTGGGACAACAACTACCATCGCAATTACAAGTTGAGATTCATAAGGGAGCACGGCAACCGTGGTTCTTCAGCTCAAACAAAGCCTAACCATTCTTCGAAGCCTTACTCTTCAAAGTACATCCGAAAGTCAAAGAGTCTGGAGGATGTCACTCTTTCAAATGTCTTGTCTTCTGGACCTCCATCGAGTGAAACTACAATCTCAAATTTCACATTGACCGATCCACCAGAGCTAACACACCAATCTAAGAGTCCACAGAATACATTGGTAGACCAACCGACATCCTCTCCAAAGCTTTCATCAAGTTCTGAAGAGGAGCACGAATCCGGCCCTGACAGTTCGTTGCTGCTCATGACACCATCGAACAACTACGAGGCAATGTTTAGAGAGAACAACAATTCTTCGGTTTCTCTGCTGAATAACAGTGGCATGAATTCACCGGGGACCCCACTTATACTCAAAAACGACTCTTCTGCTCCAACATTCACGGATCTCATCCCATCAGCATACCAAAATCAATCCAAAGATAGTGCGACCCCTATGCGCCAGATATATAACACTTCGAACAGACCTGACGTTTTTACGTCACCATCAACTGATGTAGACAAGGAGACCTACACACAAATTCTCCCACCACGTGAGTTATCTCCAAAGTCAACAGCCAAAGATCCTGAAAGTTTAGTTCCTCCTGCTTGTGATCTTGAAGAAGGTGTGGATCCAAACAGCAAGTCCAGCAAGTCCGAAAACGCTCGAACGGTAGCATATCCTTTGGGGAATGATGAGAACGATGCCCAGGCTGCAGCGAATGTCAACAATGACAATAATTCGTTGAACCCAACAGGGATCAACTCTGAATCCTACCAGAACTTGTTGAAGAAGTACTGCTTCTTCCAAAGCCCAAGTACGGTGTCTTCCTTCTTGGAGAACAGTCAGTCTGATACAAATTCGAATCCGACACCGATCAACAAGTATGGCCATACTTTTTATTGAAAGCTGCTATCCTTTTGCATCCACTCCCACAGGTTAGGAGCAACATTTTATACTCTTGTTGATCAATCAATCACAATCTCATTGGGTCAAACTGTACATGGTCAAATAGATGCGCTTTGTCGCTGCATGCCTTTCTTCTTTTGATCATCCCCACATATCGCCTCTGTGCTTATACTGGTGTTCGAGATTTGAATGAAGAGGTTATTGACGTTACTGCGAAACCAACATTTTATATTTTTGTTTTTTTACTCCCCTTTTTAGTCATTGCAAATTCTGCCTTTAACGCCTCCCTTTTTTCTTTGCCACACTCTCGCTTATACTTTGTGGCTTGCGTTCGATCAACCTTTTTTGTCATCACTCTACATGTTCCTTTTCTACCTGTCCTTTTCCCCTTCCTTTCTTCATTTGCAAAGCTAACAGCTTTTGCTTGCTAACTTAATACAATATACCGTTCAAAACGTCCTTAAAGAGTTTTACAGATTTTGTAAATTGGGTGTTACTTCATAAATAAATGCTTCTTTATAGAAAACAACCAATTTGAAACAGCCAAAGCGACAAATTAAAGAAAAAAAACACGTAGAAAAAATACAGTTGATGCCTCTTAGTCATAATGAACTAAACTAAAATCACCAAAAATCACAACTTTCTCTTCTTCGTTGTTGGTTCACTATCGCTCAAGTCTTCAATAGCGTCAACATAGTTAGAAACCTCAGCATCATCACCGGATTCACCCTCAATAACATCATCATAATCTTCCACATCCCCTTCATCCTCCCCTTCCTCCTCCTGATCGTCATCCTGCAATTGATCATACTTGCTCTTCAAACCCTTCATCTTTCTAGTCTGAAGCTTGCTCAAGTCCTGAAGACCAACGTGAACCTTGGCAACCTTGTCACCCATGGTATCAACATTAACGTTCTTCTTCATTGAGGCCTGTAGTTGCCTTGGAACCATGTATGCCTCCTTCTCCATCTCAGCAGTAGGATACTGGTGTCTTCCAATCTTGAAGTCAAACCTTGGACCGGCTTCCTTGAGTTCAACCCTTGGTAATTTAGGCTCTTGGGATTTGAAAGTTTGTAACTTGTACACTCTAAAATGAACCAATGGCAACTTCGAAAGGGATGATTCGTCATGGTCATCTGATTCTATAGCGGATATTGAAATGACGTGTTGAAGACCAGACACGTCTTGTAAGTTTGACTGTTCTCCTCTGTAGAAATCCAGCAAGATCGACTTGATCATCTTGTAGAGTGGATGGGAGTCGAATATTGGTCCGTTGAAGACGAACATTGGCCTTAGGCCGAGTTGGAAGGTGGCGTTCTTGAAGTCTGCTAGCAGTTTTGGTTGACCTATAATCTGTAATTCCACCATGTCGTAGAGTTTGTAATTGAACGTTCTGGCAAATGTTAGGTTGTTGGGTCTCTTCTTGTTGGAGGTGGAGAGCACAAGGAGTGAGGCATCGTTCTTCTCACTGAAGAATTCTAGCTTTGTGGCATCTTCAAACGGTAACACATCGTTCTTCTTTGTAAAGCGCTTAACGTGTGGTTTCTTTAGAGAGGCTAAATCGACAGTGGCGTCATGTAGTACCTTGTTTGAAGATTGTCCTGGGATGAAGAGGGCAGTTTTTGTGTTTTCAACTATCTTTGGCTGCTTGTTGTCAATGGCTCTCTTTGAACGAGCATTCTTTGGCTTGACAGTTCTAATCATTGCTTAGGTGTCACTGAATGTATGTATGTATGTGTATAGTATATATGTATATTTGTCTACTAAGATTGCCTGGCAATTCGTGGCAGCTTGATAAGTGTTTGGCTTTCAGTACAAACCACAACTATTGAAAATTTGTAAAGTTGAAGAACATAAAAAAACATTCTAAAAAAAAAAAATATTTTTCAGTTTATTTCCCAACAGGATCGGGATAAGTCCCACTTCAACAGGGTGTAACGTGACACGTATTCAAACCTTGGCAGAATGTGTGAAATTCTGAGGGTGAGTGCTTCAGTCTAGTAAGTAAGTAAAGTAAGTAAGAAGTACGCTGGGCAGGACAACTTCAAGGATTGTTATGGTTGTTGTTGTTGTTGTTGTTGTCGATTGGTTTAAGCCATTTGTTTTCTGTCGGCCATTAATAAGCATAGACTTTTGAAATCAACAGAGGCAAGATTTTCAATCAGCGATGTCGGCTTTTAGTTTCAGTGCAGACAGGTTAAAGAGCTCGTCTGCGAGCCCTTCAAAGGCTTCGTTCGACACACATGAGGGGCCAAGAACTTCAAAGGAGCTAACCAGAAGTGCCTACTACAGAATCTTCCAATTGCCTACTCAATTGCCATCTTTGCCAAAGGATGACGAGATCCTGTACGGTGAAACAAACGACGCAACAGGAAAGGCCCTGCTTATAACGAATGACAAGATTATAATCTACGACTACACTTCTTATGAGATCAAACCAATCACCTTTGAGTTTGGCTATAGCAAGAACAAACACGGAATTTTACCTCAGGTGAAGCTCATACCAAGCAGTATTGAACAACAGCAACCGGGACTTTTGATAATTGATTCTTTCTCGGGTGCTATCACGTTCATTGAGGCCATCAATTTGGCGCCATCGTTGGACATCCTAAACAACACACATGAAAGCAGTTTGAAGTTGACAGCTGGTGAGTTTGTCACCCTCACTGAGTACTTTGAAGATGTTGGGTTAGTCATCACAACCAACACTAAAAGGGTTGACTTATTGTCCTTATGGGATCACTTTGGAAGGCATTCTCTTTTGCTGACAGAATTGATTGGATCAAAATCGTTCTTCAGTTTCTTTGGCTCGTCTTTGACCACCTCATCGTATAACTTTGACGATTATGATTCATCAAATAAGATTATATCTATCAAGTGCACTCATGAAACATCACTTAGAAAGAAGATATGCGTACAAGAAGAGGATGGCAAGTTCACTCTGATCGACTTTATCAAAAACAGCGGCTCGAATGTTATCGTTCGAGCAAACATCAAACCATATCTTTGCGCATCGCTTGAGGCACAAAACCCAGAGTTGTACAGAAGTCTCAAGGTTAAAGACTTGGAACCTTTAGATCAACATAGATACACAGTTTTGTGCTCTTACAACGACCAACGTGGTAGACAGGAATTGGTCTTATTCACAATAGGAGTACTCACCTCAGAAGAGGTCACAGTGGAATCATCTTATTTGATGACGAATCACACGGAGACCGATCTTTATCCTAAGCTGTCCTTATACAAAAATGGGTCAATTGCGACTATTATGACAGACAGCTGCATTCTACTTACAGATCTTACTTCGAAAGACATTGTTGACAGATGGGAGGATATCATCAATTTGAAGTCTGAGGTTGACATTTACGGTTTCAGCTTGGATAACAACGATTCAATTGATCTGGTTACAAGTAGTGGCATCATAAAGATTGAAATTTTGTCAACGGGAACTAAAGTCTCATCAATGGAATTTGTCAAATCACACATAGAACAAGCATTGGAATTTGACAGTGTTTTCTCCCCAATAAGTTTTAACTTCAAAACCGACGGCACTGATTACCTTCCTCAGGATATCGAACATGCTATCTTGACGATTGCAAATGATATTCTGGTGAACAACCTCCCACGTTTAGCATCTATGCCTATTCTTGAAAACCTTCTGCAGAAAAAATGTGACATGGTGAAAAAGCTATGCGATTTTGTTGCTTGTAACTTTGACACGACTGCTGATTTGAGACTAGTTCTGTCCAACCTTGCTGAAAAGCTCTTTCTGACAAAGGAGCTATATAGCTTGACCAATGCTTCTGACGCGCTAACATCGATGATTGAGCGGATCGTCCTATCAGATTTTTCATGTAAGTCAGCCAACGAGTTTTTCACCAACAGATCGACAAACATTGTTGAGCTCATAACAAGGTTTGTTGCGACATCTATCGAAGCAGGCAGTGCTCATGATTTGCTAAGCTTGAGTGACTTACTAAGCACACTTTTCCATAATGGTTATGTCTCTATAGAGCAAGAGATAAGGTCGTTGCTCTTTGAATTGGACATTAGAAAAGCAAATGACACTAATCCTCTCTTTATAAGCTCTGTTGATTTGTTCACTGGTGTGAATAGTGTTTTAAAGAACTTGACTAGCAGATATGTGGAACAGTTGGAATCTTCTGACGATCTTGAGTTCAAGGAGAGACTTTATGGTATAATATTGAAGCTCTCGCTGTTCTTGTATTACGCTTCCAACAATGTTTTACAATACTTGTCAAACAAGCAGCAATCAGATGAGAATGATAAGGTGGAGACAAACTTCAAGTTACTATTGGAGAAGAACAGACACTCGTGGATGACAATTTTCATAATTTTGAAAAAACAGGATGATGTTATTCCGCTTGTTGAGAGGTTTGAAGATCTGGAAAGCCTGAGCGAGTGCTTGGAGAGCGAGAGAGTGTTGGTGGAAACCATTGATAATTCCATAATGAGAGCGAACTTTGCAGCAGAAGTTGAATCCAAGTTTGATTTCTACTTTGAAAAGTTTGGATACAAGTTTGCCGAGTCACTTTTCAATTATTATGTGAAGACAAACAAAGTCAACGTACTCCTAACCAGTTTCCACACACATGATGACTTTTTGAGAAGATTTTTTGATTCTAGCTATGGGAATTCCAAGTTCTCCTGGATCTTGGATTTGAACGACGAGAAATATGAGCAGGTTGCCCAAACGTTGATTCGTTATGTGTCTATGGCTTCCGATGAGAAGATTAAGAACAAAAAGCTAGAACTAAACATTGCAAAGCTTTCACTGATTGCGCTCGATAACGAAGATGGAGCATCCAGACCACAAGAAGTTGACTCGATGCTGGACGATATCGAATCTCAGTTGAAGCTCATCGAGCTGCAATCCAACTATGAATCCATCATACTGTCACATTCCGCAGCCATGGATGAATCTGTCGTTGATAAGCTAATCTCTGGATCTTCATATCTTGTAGCAAACAATTTGATCCACTTCAAGACTCAGCTATCATCAATCTTGAAAGGTCTATTTGACGAAAGACAACTAGATATAATAGAGATCACACAACTTTTGACGTTAGTGCAGTTTGACGAGCTGAACTTTGAAAACTTCAACAACGTATTCAAACTCTTGTCGATGCTCAAGCATCCTCAAGAGGCTACAACTTTACAGCCATTGAAAAGACCGAGGAATTACAAGATATCACTTTTGGAGAAGATAGTTTGGAAAAGACTGTTCTTGACGAACAACTGGTCAGACCTAGCCAACGGTAAAAACATCAAGCAGAACAATTACTTGAGAGTTTTAACAGATTTGTCAAGCCACGAAGTTCAACTTCCAGATAAAGTCTCAGACCTGATCTTAAAGAAGGATGATTTGGATGTGCTATTAGGAGAACTCAAATATGGCGATAAGGACGGACTACTCAATGACTTTCTACGAGAAAATGTGTTGTTGCAAAAGTTGGATAAATCCATTGATCTAAATAGATGGATCAAGAAGAAATTCTGACCCGGTGCTAATAATTCTGTATATCTTTAACATGATTTCATTAGAACATAGTACCCCAGCTTAAAGCGTACCATTCAAGTGGTGGAGATACAGAATCAGAAAAGTATCCTATCACGTTCCCAGAGTTACCGATCCCCAAAAAGTTGCTGTCTAACCACTGTACTTCAATTGACTAGAACAGCAGATTGACCACTATTGCTTCGTAATCCAAGACGTGATTTGAACTATGCATTAGGAATAGAAAATTACCACGCTAATTAGAAACACTAGCCAACTAACTAACTAACTAACATGTACTCCGTCCATCTATCTATCTACCTGGTCTGAATCTTGGTGCATTAGTGGGTAGCAAAATCACACCATAGTGAAGGCTCTCCTCTCCAATTGGCAAGAGAAGTTGGTCTCTTTCAACTTTCATTCCCCTTCGCCTCCTGTCGATCCACTATCCTCAAATTCTCATCAAGTTTACACCTGATCAATCTTTCAGGCATAGGGGTGCGATCTTCAAAATCCTTTTCCTTATAGTTCGCCAATGAGTTGGAGGCTAAACTTATGGCCCTAAGTATATGCATCCAATTGGCAGTAACATGGCTTATCGTATCGGCTTCTTCGTCGAGGTTGGATAGTTGGACAGCCATGTTTTCCAAAGCGATATTTAGTTGGCCTGTCAGTTGGTCAATCTGTTGTAGATTTTCCAGTTCCCTGCTGCTCTTTTGGGTCTGGAGTTCTAATGCTGATAAAGACTTTCTCGAACTCATTTTGACCGAGCTAGTTTTTTGAAATCCTATGTGTGTTGGAATCAGCTCAAGTTCTTATAGTTTGAGGGATATAGTTCAACTTAGTTGAGATGAGTTGAGACTTATGGCGTACTCGAGAAAGATCAAACACGCTTTTCCCTGTAGTAAATAGTAGCCAAAGAGGGGATGAGCGTACGCACACGCACACGCTTAAGTCAGTACAAGTTGTGCTTGTTTGTTATCATTCTGGCTGTTGAATATCATTCATCATTGACTATTACAAACAGCAGAGATTGTCCTTCAAGCAAGAGTGTCCGCTTGTACTAACAGAATCATAACATTTATCTAACAAACGGTGCACACAAACAAATGGCGAAACTTGCGAGTAAACCAACGCTTTCAGTACCAATAATCGACCCAGGCCAATCGAAAGGATCGCTGCCTTCAACAGGATCGACATCAACAGCAACAACAAGAACCATATCGCATCCGCTCAAAGATACAAGACGTGCAGGGCTAAATGATTCTAATGAGATCAAGAGGAAGTATCTGCTGCCAAACAAACAGTTTGCTGTTAGGAACTCTGAGTTAGCGTTAAGAATAAGAGTTCTCGAGGATGAACTCTCTGCTACACAAAGACAGAATCTTAAGATTAAGAACGATGCCATCAAAGAGAGAGATAAGCTAAACGGCTTTTTGATAACACTTGAGAGAAGTCTTGTTGGCAAGTTTGAAGAGTTGATGCACGAGTTGAATGATTGTAGGAGACAGTTGGGGATAGAAGGTCATCCAGAGAACTACCACCAACAGCGATTCAAGGATCTTTCTAGCTTGAAGACGAGCTTTGAAAAGGACAGGACTACGAGGTCTAAGTACAGTTACGATCCGTACCATATTCCAATAATGAACAGAAGAAAAAGCACATTGCTCAGGAAAAGTGATGAGGAGCTACACACTTTGTTCGACAAAGATTTGAGAGATAACAAAGAAGTTGAACTTTCCGAGTTTGTCATCCATGAAGCAAGGAATGAGGAAGATAATGCAACAACAAATGCTTTTTCTGCTAGCAGCGAGCGAATAATACCGAAGCTATCGAGTACACCCGCTACCGAAAACAATAATGATAATTCCTGTCTTGAGACTCAGATCCACTTGAAAGCTGGTCAATGTAAATCACCAATACCCCAGGATACAAAAAAGGATGCCATTTCAAATTCGACATCCAGTAACAGAGAAGAAGACGACAACGAAAAATCGGAAGATATGGATATAGACAGCTCGTTGGAGTTCATTTCCTCATCCACTACGACTACAAACAAACTGAATGACACCGAATTGGGGAATCAATCAGTTGAGACTCACCCGTCTCCATCAGCAGAGGATGTTCATGTCGACTCTAGCATTGGTGGTTCTACACTGCCCACCACTACTTTTGAAGAGGTGCCAACGGTGGTGGATGATTCAACGCTTGCCACATCTATGACTATTGGTGATGCAACAACCACCACACCACAGACTGAAACAGAAGCCAAGACCACGATTAATACCAACGATCAGCAGGAATCAGTCAAAGCAAAGGTGAAAAGTTTACCTCGAGATTTAAGAAGGCTCAGTTTCCTTCCACCTGTCGATTGGGTGGACTCAAACTGCAACGATCCATTATCGATGCCAACCGTGTTGGATAAGAAGAGAAGGAGAAAATCGATCAATTATCAATTACCATCCCTAAGAAAAAAGATGAGGAGAGAATCGGATAAATTTGTCGATGCAGTCACTATTCCTAAGGCTGGATCACTACTGTCATCAGCCAACGATAAGGAGAACCAAATGGTGGTTCCTAATGTGAATGTGACTCAAAGGCGCAAGAGAAAGACCATGGGTGGTGGTGATGCAAGACTTCCGCTTGCCGTGAAGGAAGTTTCCAACAACAACAACACTCCTGCACCAGCCAATGGACTTTTCCAGGCAGCCAAGATGATACCCCCTGTTGGTATTAAGGATACCCCTGCCTCATTATCATCATCGGTTTTTGAATTTGATGCTATTGGAGAGGATGCCACGACTTATAGTGTGGCCAGTGCCAAGGAGAAGAGGAAAAGCCTGAGTAGTACAATCAGGAATAGAAGGCATAGCACGATCATCTGAATGAAGAAGCAAGGACATAAGGGTGTTATTACTATATAGCATACTAGTTGTGTTACATCCTACAGAAACATATATAATCAATTAAAATGGGGATATAATATTACTGCTTTTAAGATCTAAACACTCATCTTCATCTTGATTGGACCGTAAGGTTTATAATCAACAACCTCGAAATCGTCAAACTTGAACCCATCGATATCCTTCACGTTTGAATTTATCCTTAGAGTTGGGAACTGTCTAGGAACCCTTTCAAACTGTTCCTTTAAAGCATCAACGTGATCACAATAGACATGCGAATCACCCATCGTATGTATGAACTCCCAAGGTTCCATATCGACGACTTTTGCAATCATACAGGTGAGTAAAGCGTAAGAGGCAATGTTAAAGGGAACTCCAAGGCCCATATCGCACGATCTCTGATACATGATACAGCTAAGCCTTGGTTTGCCTTCCTTTGGGAATCCAACGTAGAATTGACAAAAGACATGACAAGGAGGCAAAGCCATCAATTCAAAAGCAGGTGGGTTCCAAGCCGACATGATGATTCTTCTATCGTATGGGTTTGTCCTTAAAGTTGAAATCACTTGAGCAAGTTGGTCAAAGCCTTGACCTGTATAGTCGGTATCGCAATCAATGTAATCGGCACCGAAATGTCTCCATTGAAATCCATAAACAGGGCCTAAATCACCTTCTCTTCTATGTTCGAGTCCAAGGGAGTCAAGGTATTCTCTGGAACCATTGCCTTCCCAGATCCTAACACCTTTTTCAGTTAGTTTCTTAGCATCTGTACAGCCTTGAACAAACCAAAGAAGTTCATGAAGGATACCTTTGAAAAACACCTTTTTTGTAGTTAGCAGTGGGAATTGACCATTTGCCAAACTGAAACGTAGTTGTGGAGGGGCAAAGAGAGATAGCGTTCCTGTTCCTGTTCTGTCTGGTCTGTGTTCACCTTCTTCAAGGATGCGGTGGCATAGGTCAAGATAGGCCTGTTCTTCGACGTTTGGTTGAGTTTGAGTATGAGAAGACGTTTCTTGTGTCATGTTTATGTGATGCTAGGTGCGAATGGTGGGGGACCATTAATCAATGACTAATGATTCAAGGATGATGACGGACTGATGGACTGATGGACTGATGGTTGTTTACTCCCTGTTTATCAAGGGTTTAAAACAATTGAGCGCGTTTGGTGTTATCTATTTTCCACCCTTTTTTTAACGTGTTTGGTCACCACAGTTGCGGTTGTCAAATTAGAAGGGCTGTGTATATCATGTGACTACTAAGCATGTGATAATCTAAAGATTGCTTGTTGGTTTATGGGTGCAGAGATGTGTATTATCTGTTCTTTTTGGCAGTGTGAGTGAGTGAGTGAGTGAGTAGAGAGAGAGAGTACTAAAATAAAATGAATGCAAATTGCAGGACTGCAATTGGTGTAAATCCCGTGCAGGATCATTGATGTCTGTCATTAATCAAAGAAATTACGTGTCAATACTATTTGAGTCTGGATGGGGCATCTTGACTTTTAATCAAGCGTTCATTGGCCAGTGCTGCATTGGTTCCAGGAGGGGGGCAGGCAGGCAGGCAGGCCCCAGCCTGGCCCATTCCCAGGCGCACGCACGAGGAAGAGAGTGAAAAAAAAATTTATGGGCTACAGAAAGAACCCGTGCGAAAGCGCAGGCCACACGCAGGTCGGGCAGGTTCTTCCCCGGTAGTGGTGGTGTCTTCCCGGTGCGTTCTCTTCAACAGTTGCAGTAGCAGTAAGCAGCAATGGAAAGCACCTACACACACTTCACTTCACACCACAGTAACAGTAACAGTACAGGCTTTGAATTTTTAAAGGTTTGGAATCAATACCCTCTCTCTGTACTACTCAAAAACTATCCTTCGATAAGTATATTCATCTTGATAGATAGCATTAGAGTCAACCATCTCAACTCATTATTGCATATAGATTAACCATCATGTTCTCTCAATTTGGGTCTGCTTTAAAGCGTTCTTTGAATGCTGTATGTATCTATCCTTCATTCATCAACAAACCAAACTTTTCCCCTACAGATAGCAAAAGGATTTGAAGACGACAAAGGACGAGAGAAATTGAAACAGAAAATGCCAAACGTTCGATATCAAATGAAACAACACTACATTGTGCCAGCTAGAAGCTTGTTGTTGACGATTTCAATAATTACTCCCCGAAATAAGCACCTACATCTTTCTGTCTGTCACCATCATTCGATGAAAACATCACTCTGTCGGCAACAATCGCCTTGAATGCAACAACAAAATCAACATACGCAACTGAATTATTACACTTTGTATCACTCTTACACTGTTTGCCTTTGACTCCTCAGTCAATCGTTGATACTGATAATCGTCATCATCATCGTTTTACACTGTCAACGCACGCACCCCAACCCCTAAAAAAGTGTTGTTTTTTCCTTGATTCTCATTGGCCAGTTTACCCCCCTAACCTGCACCCAAGATTTGAAATCTTGCACAAAGTCTTGAACCTTAAACACAACTGATCAACTGCCAGCATCATTAGGAATAATCATAAACATCGATGATTCTGTCAGGACTCACATTATTCAATTCATACCTAATTAAGCTATCATCATCGTCACCAACTGGAAAAGTTTCATCATACATTATAACAGTTTGACAAAGAGTCCATGTTTTTTACTAACATTACACGCTTAACATGTATAACAGAGAACTTTCACAACTGCATCAAAGACTGAGGTTACCTCAAGCACGAAAAAGGTCATCAATGGTGCCGTTGCTGCCACTGGTTTAACCGCTGCATACATTCTATACCAAGACTCTCAGACGGCTCAAGCTATGACTGCCGCTGAACACGGTCTGCATCCTCCAGGATACAACTGGTCACACAACGGTATGTTTGAAACGTTTGATCATGCCTCGATCAGAAGAGGCTTCCACGTTTACAGAGAGGTGTGTGCCGCTTGTCATTCTTTAGATAGAGTGGCATGGAGAACACTAGTTGGTGTCTCCCATACCCAGGACGAAGTTAAAGCTATGTGTGAAGAGTTTGAGTATGACGATGAACCTGATGATGAAGGTAACCCAAAGAAGAGAGTTGGTAAGTTGGCCGACAACATCCCAGGTCCATATGCCAACGAACAAGCCGCCAGAGCCGCAAACCAAGGTGCCCTACCTCCTGATCTATCCTTGATCGTCAAGGCCAGACACGGTACTTGTGATTACATCTTTGCGCTATTGACAGGTTACCCAGAAGAACCACCAGCAGGTGTTGTTCTGCCACCGGGCTCAAACTACAACCCATACTTCCCAGGTGGTTCAATTGCTATGGGCAGAGTTTTATTCGATGGTTTGGTTGAATACGAAGATGGTACGGAAGCAAGCACCTCCCAAATGGCCAAGGATGTGACCACGTTCTTGAACTGGGCTTCTGAACCTGAACATGACGAAAGAAAGAGATTGGGTACCAAGGCTTTGATCATTGTTACTGCTCTGTACCTTGTCTCCGTCTGGGTCAAGAAGTTCAAGTGGGCTCCAATCAAGCACAGAAAGATCACATTCACCCCACCAAGGAAGTAAGGATGACTAATCGCCACGAAAAAGAAAACGAAAAAAAAAAGATTCAAAAAATGAACCAATTTGTCTCTTCCTACTCCTCCTCCCTCCTATTAACTTATTAATTCATCAGTACACATCAGATTCATTTATCCCACCAATCCTTCATCCATTTCTACTCGGTCATGGACAATTCAGAAAAAAAAGGAAAGGAAGATGAGAGATCGTCACTGCAACATTTTCTTACTGACCTTTGAATTCTCATTACACGACCTGCTATCCCCCACTTCATCCCTTCTCAACAATATCTTGTCTATTATTATAAATATATCATCTTTAGATAGAGTAAGTCACATTGACTGACAATCAAATAAATAAATATGAGAAGAAACTCAAGAAGCATATGAGAGCGATCTCAAAGGAAAGACTTTCTCTCTGTTTTTCTGTCTCAATTTTCTTTGCCGGTTCCTATCTGTTGTCACAAATTGTTTTCGTTCCCTGGATTTTCTTTTTTGTTCATTTCACCCTTATAATATTATCAACTATTTACATTGTCATTATCTACCTACTCAGCATAAGAAAGTTCACAAGTAAAACAATCCCAAAGGTGTGAAAAGTTTGTTGTCTTTTGCTTTGTGCACAGCCAGTAATAGTTTGTCACGGGGACACTAATCACCTGCCTGTATACCTGTGGTGTCTGAGCTCTGATTTATAAACACAACCACAAACACGTACCCAAGGTAATTGCTCCATCTATTGGATTATCCCTCAAATGACTGTCAAAACCATTGTAGAGATACCTAGCGGTATTCAGGAGCATTGAAGAAGTGTGCTAAACTAAGGAATAACCATGTCTGATCCTGTAATTCTGGATGGACCCGAAGGCCATGAGTTACAGACGGCTCTTCATCTAGCTTTACCACACCAACAGCAGGAGCATGAACTATTACAACAACAACAGCCACACCAGCAGCATATAGTGAACACGGTGATCAATGCAAACAATGCCTTTATATCCTCATTGGATCACCTTCCATGCGACATCGTTCGTTCTTTATGGCTCATCCAATCACTCAACATGAAAACCGACCATATCAAAAATACCATACACGGGCTGCTACGCCAACCAAAGACAACCACCAATTGTGCCATGAATGGCAACACCAGCGTAACGTCTGATTTCGAATTGAGGTTACAAGTAACAAGGCTGCGATCCCAAATGATGCGTAATTTGAAGGAGTCAATCCAAGAATCGATCCATCTACAGACGATTCTATTCAACCATCAAGATTTCATAGAGAATGATCTGGTGATCTTGAACAAGCTTAAGGCTACAAAGAACCAGCTTTACAACACCGATACCAGTGGTACTGAAAAGGGCAAGCAAGAGCCAAATAGAGATTGGAACGCATTTTGCAAGTTCAAGCTTCAGTTCATCAAAGAGAACAATCTTGAATCTGTCCAAGCGAAATCGGAGGAACAAATATCAAGCAGTAGATCGTCATCGTTGGATGGCACACCTACTCCATCCGGGTATACACCTATCGAGAAGAAGTTGTCCATCAAGTTGAAGTCACCATCAGACCCGATGAGCGGGAACGCAACTAAGAGGCAAAAGCTGGTGGCCGAGGACCCTAAAACGTTACTAGTATTAGCTAGACGTAAACTACAACAGCAACCACACAAACAGAAAAAATTACTAGAAGAACAACTCAGGGAGACGCAGCAGGCTGCTGACTTGAAGGCCAAGGTGGCAGCAGAGGAAGAGCAACGGCAGTCTGCACTGAAGTTGCTTCTCGAACAACAACAAGAACTTCAAAACGCAGCCCAAAAGGAGACAGAGGAAGACCAGGTTTATTGTATCTGTAGAGGACCTTCAACGGGACGCATGATTGCCTGTGATAACCCAACGTGCAAGTACGAATGGTTCCATTATAAGTGTGTTGGATTATTCAAAGATCCAGTTGGTAAGAAGAGATGGTTCTGCTCAATCGATTGTGAGACTCAGTATTGGAATAGGATAAACAGTAAGAAGAAAAAGAGCAGGAGGAGAAAAGGTGGATATTATTAAGTGTTTGATAATGATGGGTTGTTTTGGGCTTGTTTTGATGTGTTTATACTGCTAACTACGATCGATAATGATCCGTGAGATGCTCAGATAAGTTTGGAGATATAGTAGCGTGGTTTTAGAAGCCACTGGTACTACCCCCGTCCGGAGAAACCTCCTGTATGCGTGCAGAGCCTGCGTGTGAGCACCACCCAACACCCGCTCCAGCAGGCGCACCGCCAGCACCCATGCACCAGTTTCCCGGTTAGAGCTGGCGGTTAAAATAAAGTCCGAAAGATTGATAAAATACAGAAAGAAGTAGGTGAAGATAAAAGAGTGCTATTGATTTCCTTAAGTCATTCGTTATCTCTGCAAAGGCTACAGCAATCGGTAATAAGCAATTGAACAAGCTATAACAACAAACATACACACACTCACACGATATAATGTTGCAACACGCTACAGCAACAACAATCAGAACAATTTCATCATCAGCTACCTCACAGCCAATTCAATCTATCCTATTAAAGTCACTAGCGACAGATATAAAAAGGCTATCTTCAAGACGTGGGCTCGCTTCAATGACATCAACACAAACGCAAACTCCAAACAGAATCATCCCAAAACCGTTACTCCTGATAATGGATGCCTATGACACGATCTACACGCCAAAGCAAGACATTCCATCCCAGTACAACAAAATAGCAACATCGATCCATCCAAAGCTATACATCCCACCAACCGTCCTTCATCAGGAATTCCTAAAGAACTTCAAAGCCACCATTACAAAATATCCAAACTATGGCAAGTCGATCAACTTGCCCATCTCTAAATTCTGGGAGAACATCTTGATTGGTTTGTATGGAAGATTCCACACCAGTGGACTGATCTCAGAGCAACAGATGACAAGATTGGTGACGGGTATAACGGAACGATTTGCAACTCATGATGCATATAGAGTGTTTGACGATTTTTTCCCCTTTATGGAGAAAATCGCTGCCTTCCAACAGAGACATCAGGTTGCACCTCTCGTATGTATTGGGTCGAATGCCGATGCGAGGCGTCACAGAATTGATAACTAATGTGTTCAAGTTGGGATTCAAGAAGGAGGATGTGTACCTAAGTTACTTCTTGGAGACTGCGAAACCAGACACGGAATTTTGGAGGTTGATCTTAACGGACGTGTTAAAGAGAGGTGCAGTTGATGTTCCTGTTGATGATTCACATCGTAACCAAATGGAAGCGCTGAAGGAGAGAACGTGGCATATTGGCGACGAGGTTGAGAAGGATGTTCAAGGTGCTTTGAAGTTTGGAATTGGCAGCATTTTGCTCGATAGGAACCATACCAGTGGGTTATTGAAGAAGAATGAAAGGATAAGGAAGGTTAACGAAAAGTACTATGTTGTGTCCTCGTTGATGGATCTACCAGATTTATTTGGGGTGGAAGATTGAAGTGTGACCTCGGGACATTTGTATACGATGGATAATGAATACGGTTTCTTCTTTTTCAACTGTTAAGAGATCTTGAATTGAGAACGTTGGCCTCTGATACAGTAGAATACTAGTTTAAGAAGATGGAACTTGAGAAAACTGATTGATATGAAATAGTTTTGAACGAACTGATTCATGATAGGAAGCAAGCAAGAGAAAGCAAAACCGAGAAGGTGGTTTAGAAAAATAAAAAAGAACTAAAGGGTAAACATGAAGGATAATAAATTGATCAAAACACCATCCATGCAGCAAGTGCAATGAGCACTGCCAAAATGATGGCAGTTACAACACCAGCACCAGCTTTATCCTTACCAGTAACAGTGATATCATGAGCATCAGTCGAAGTTTCCGAGTCCAACCCTGCATCATAATTAATACTTGACGAAGCGCCAGCCTCTGCAGAAAGAGGAGCAGCAACCTGATCGATCAACAAGTTCTGCATCACCTCCAAAGCACAAATCTGTTCTCCCAAACCATACCATCCATCCCATGAACCATATGCCCAGTTCATACCACAAGTGACACCATCGGTACCACCAGAACAGGATTGAGCAGCACCTGTAGCAGAAGCAGTAAGGATGGTCATAATCTCGTCGTGGAATTGAGGCACAAGAATGGCCGTTTGACCAAGACACCTCGAAAAAATAGATTTGAAACTTCTCTGGTCGTTATCACACGTTCCTGAAGTCTCACACTGTCTTTCATATATGATATTTGAACCTGACGAGTTTAGGAAGATCTGAATCCCGTTGTAGTAACGTTCCACCTCTGTTGCCCATGTGTCATCCTCGGTGTAGTTGTATAGGTATGCACAGCCTGCTAGTAGGATACCGTAGTTATATGTCCATTCCGAAGTGGACAAGGTACCACATTCGTTGGATCCAATGTTGGCACCATCATAAACTGTATATGTGTCTCCAGACAAGGTTGCAAATCCAACGGTGTCTGTGATCCACGAATAGACGGTCTCGGCGGTATCAACGTATGTGTCATTCGAGGTATATCTTGCCAATCTTGCAGCAATGTGGAACAGACAAGCATTAGAGATGGTGTTCTTATAGTCGTATCCTGAATTCCAGGTGAATATTTGCCATCTTAAACCACCGCTACAGTTATCATCGTCCCATCTTGCCCACATCGTGTTGTACACTGCCTGTGCTAGGGAGATCCAACTGATGTCTTCATAATCACCCGATGGATTGGTAAAGTTTCTCTCTGCTGCTTCCAATGCAGCAAAACCCCAAAATGCTTGATCATCGTTACCTTCAGTTAATGACTGATTCGAAGGGATATAGTCATTACTGTCACCTTTTTGAGCTAGTAGTGCATCATAGATGATTTCTTCGTAGGTGTCGTTGGCGCAGAAGTGCCAGGTTCCGATTAAACCACCAAAGACTTCACCTGCTTCCCACCAATAGTAAGGATCTTGAAACATACCGACTGCTCCTCCGTATCGTATACCCGAGTAATAGTCCATGATACCATTGATGATTTCTGTTGCTGCTTCACAGATTGAATCTTGTGAAGTTGTATCTAGCGTTAGTGCATTGGATGTGGTGATTGTTGTTGATAGGAGCAGTAGAAGGAGAGACGCTGTTGATCTTTTCATCTGTGTGAGAAGAATCATTGTTTGGGATGTTTGTAGTGATAATGTGTGTGGGTTGGGTCAGCTTGCTGTTGTTGTTGTTGATGTCTTTGCTGATCAGTAAGAGTATTCGAGCCAAACGATCTGAAGAATCGTGGAAATGATGTTGAGTTGTATCAGATACAGTGGATAGCGAAGATAAAGACTTTAAAGAAGGAGTACGAGTTTGTTAATAAGAGAAACGGTTCTGGTGTAAGAGAGATGAATGTTGATCAGTGGTTGTGTCTTTCAATAGTAACCAACCAACTGTATGTATATACTATGTATGCCTGCTGTTTTTTGTAGTGTCTTTGCCTGTGCCTGCTGGTGCGGCTGTGGCCATGGAGAGCAGGCGCGTGTTCGTGAAAGGTGGTGAAAGGTGGTGATGAATTACAAGTCTTCTTGGCTACAATCTTTCTTTTCTATTGGGATTATTGTTTACGATTGATTAGATGTATTATTGAATACGAAACATTGCTGTTAACTGATCTGATCGCACCTTGGGAATTGGTAGAAAAAGCGTGATGTGCTCTGATACAGTCAACTGGTAGCAGCCGGCAGTCAGCAGAGTCAAATGTTTGACATCAATTATGTTGACATTTACATTTTTACACTGTACAACCATTAAACGTAGAAATTAATCGATGCATCCACTTGCATCAATTGATTGATTGTTTGTTTCAATTCGATTGGCATCTAAACGAATGTCAAGTTACGACGACACTGGCGAAAGACTGATTAATAAAGACTGATTAAAGACTGATGTAAAATTCATCTATTTTTAGGACGGACAAAGAGGCGCATGTGGTTGGCGGAAAGAGAGGCTGAGTAGTGGTGGTGTCTGTGGCTGATTATTTGCAGTGTGTGGCTGAAATATTTGGAAAGAAATGGCACGTGTTAAAAATCACGTGCGCAACCCCCATCCACTCCACCAACCTTCTTCCATTCTCCCCGGTGACTCTGTGGGAAATTGCACACGAGAGACGCCCCTCTCATTTCTCCTTCACCAGGAAATCACCTCCCGTTATCGGTCTACCCCTCCCCCGTACTCTCTATACGGCCTCCTCTAATAATAAGCGCTTATACTTGCTTGCAGTACAGAGCATATCAAACTCTACACTTGGTAGTAGTAATTTAACCAGAGGCCTGCTCTTTGCTTTTTGCCTTGCTAGTTACTAATTTTGCCTTCCTCCTTCTAACAAGAACCTTGATTCATTTTAAACAATTGCACCTACAGTTTACTCCTTGATCGATCTCATACATCAGATAACCAACACCCATCAAACACTCAAGCAACAACTGTCACAGGTTGTGTATCCCCAGATTTCATCTTATCGCTACTTGCCTTACATCATCACCCCTTATCTTTCTTCTGATTAGGAAGTGCAAGCCCACATCATCCACCACCACCTCTCTCTCATCCATCATCTTTCAGTTACTCTCTTTCCCCATTGAGCTACTTTGAAAGACAAAATAGAGAAAAACAATCAATTCAAACCCAAAAGAACCACTGAGCAACTTAGGTAGCACCCGAATACCACCCTGAAATCAGACTTTTGGTTGCATGAATTGTATTGTCCAGTATGTCATCCCCGTTACAACCAGACAAGAAATCATCCAAAAAATCAAACGTTATTCCAATTGAGGATGACGATCAAAGGGAAATTGCCGTCAAGGCAACATTCCCAAACGTTCCATCTGTCCCTGGTTACAAGCTTCAACTCTCAACCAAAGCATGCAACCTTCTCTCTAAACACTCGATCCTAATGGCTGTCATTGCAGAGATTCCCGCAACCTCTTCGTTGAAGACCCTTCTATCGAGAGTCTACTTCAGCAGCTTCAAATTGAAGAGAAAGTCAAAGAAGAATGGTACCTACATCCTTTTAGAATCAGAAGCCGATTTCGCTAACCTCAGAAGAAGCTTGTCTGTCAAAAATCATTTGAAGTTGATTGTAGAACTTGTCAAGAACCATCACTACGGTGGGCCTTTCTCTCCAGGTACATTCGATGGTAACTTGTACTTTGAGAGATTGGAAGCCAAACAGATCAGACCACAAAAGACAGCCACTGAACAGACTCCTGCTGTTTATCCTTGTTCATTCGACGAAGTTGAGGCTGAAGATGATGCATCCACCCTCAATTCCCCTTCCTCATCTTCGCCATCATCGTCAACCTCCTCTCCTCAACAGATGGATATTCAAAACCTGTTGAAGAACCTAGAAGACTTGTTCATTGGTGGAGACTTGAACGTTGCCTCTCAAAACTTGAAGAAGTTGAGTAGCACCATCTCTGAGAATGTCACAAATTCGGATATCTTCAAGAACCTATCAAACGTTATTGAAGTTAACCTCTTCAAGATCTTGCATAGAATCGATGAGCTCAAGCAACAGCAATTGGATGAATTGAATCAGTACAGAGATCAACGTCTAAAGAGATCTGCTGCCCCTGTCCCTGCCCCTGCTCCTGCCTCTGCCACCGCTGCTGCATCATCATCTTTCATTGCCGAAAATGCCACTCGCCCACCTTACCCTCCGCCATCGGCGTTTAAGACAGACTACAGCGCTTTGGTTCACAGGAACGTTTTATGTGACGTTTGTAACAACACCATCATTGGTATCAGGTACAAATGTCTCGATTGTCCTAACTATGACCTCTGTTCAAACTGCGAGGAGAATGAGTTGGAATCAATAAACCACAGCAAGTTGCACACTATGGTCAAGCTTAAGACGATTGAGAGTTCAAACGTGCGTGTTGTTGACGTCACCTCTCCTAATGCAACCGTCGAGGTGTACAACGGACTGGACCGAAACCCAACAATCACACTCAGAAATTCAACGTTTAGTCAAGCAGTGAAGAAGGAACTGTACGAGTTGGGCATGAACGATGGTGCCAAGTTGAACGACCTCAAGTTACAATCCTGCAAATTAGATTCCTTGTTGAGTCTATTGAATGATTCCGATTTTGCAGACGAAGATGCGAAGGTTGAACATATAGTGAAGTTGATTAACGATTATAAGGTCTCAGGCACAACGGCTTCCACCTCCACCTCTCCCACCACTTCCACAACTTGCACCACTTGCACCACTTGCACCACTTCCACAACTGCCATTTCTCACATTGCCAATGGGGCAATCAGAGTCCTGTGTGCACCTGAAAACCACAGGTTGATCAGCATCAAGGTTATCAACGAAACAGGCTCAGATTTACAACAACCAAGACTCGCATTGACGTACAAACACCTCCCGTTGCGTGCCCTGTCGCTCCCAACAAAGATCAAGGCTGGTTCAACGTTTTCTACAAGGGTTGACTGTCAAAGCATCAAGAGGGAGCATTTGGCAAATCTTGTCAGTTATGGTCTGTTCTCTCCTGAGGATGAAGATATTTCATTTTACAATATCAAGGATATTGTTGATGGAATCACTGGCGTTGATTACAGAGACGTTGGTGCCGGTTACCGTTCCTGTGATGACATTAGAAAGGATCCAGGGTACTTCACCTGTGTGTTGATTGATCGTAACCATACCGAGCAGATCCCAAAGTTTGTTGCGCAAAGCTCTAAGCAAACCGAGGAGGAGGTGTCGAACGAAGCTACAGATGATTCGACCAAGAAGACTGCTGAACTTGCCCAATGGAAGGAGTACACCAGTACTGCTGAGGATCAGGCTAAACAGGACAATAGTGTTGCTGTTGTTGTTCTTGAGGAGACAGAGGAGATTGTGGATGAAGACATCACCGAAAAGAAGCAGATTGTTGATTCACAGGTTGAAGCAACTGAAGAAGATGGAAAGCTTACACCTACCCCTTCATCGGTTGCAGAGAACATTGATTCTCTCTCATCTTCTGAGTATCAAAGCGCCTATGCTGCCTCATCATCAACTTTCCAACTACCATCGCTAAGCCACTCTACCGCCGAAAATCCAGAGCTGCCTCAGAAGGATAAGGAGGACGAAGAGGTTGAAGCAGCTGTCGAAGAGGAGGAGGAGTATGAGCAGATCGACAACAACGATGGGACCTTTGACTCTACTGATTACTATGATGAATCAGACGAGACAGCTTCGTACATTGACGAATACGACGTCTTGTCAACTAGTGACTTTGAGGAGGCTTGATGATTATGAGCCGGGTTTCCTGGTTTATTCTTTGTGTCTTCATTCTTTCGGTATCGAAACCTGATGTTATTTTTTTGTTGTTTTGTTTTCACAAACCATTTTGTTCCCGTGACTTGTTTTCTTTATTTTGCGTTTTTTATTGGTCGGTATATGTACGGTTTTTTTTCCTCTTTTCTCATTTTTATTGATATATTTTATAGCCTGGTTTTTGTCATGATCATTTTGGTGATCTTTCAACCAGTCATGTTCCTTAGCTTTCAATTTATGCGTTTCCCTTACCCTTTCGTTCGTATGAGCAGCCTAGCACATGTGTAATTTTCGGACATAAGTCCAAATAAGGCTAATTAGGCTCGGTGAATTCATTATCTTTCGGCTTTGGCTTGTAAATGCGTTTCAATCACCGGCAGGGGAAAAAAATATTCCACCTCTGCTGAGCTGCCCTGCTTGGTTGGTTCGTGGCGGTGATCGGCGGCTGGCGGGCTGGCCCGCAGTATTGGCACGGCTTTTCATCAGTGACGAGATGTGGCTCTCGGTGATGTCAATGTTGAAAACTATATTAAGGGACGGACAAATCTTACAAATCTCATGGAGTTGAAATCACAATACTGCACTACAATTAGATATCAGGAGCACCTGTTTTCCTTTCATATAAGATAGCCATAATTTCCAGTATCAATAGTGTCGGGTATTTTGTCACATTTCAACCATTAGATGTCAAAAATAGTGAGTTAGCAAACCAACCAAGATGAACATCCTTAAGAAACTCAACCCACTCTCATCAACCCCGGACCCAGCACAAGGAGCGGCAAAGATTCTACCATTGGCAACGACCCCTTCATCGTGTGAACCATCTTCCTGCCATACGACGTACTCGAAAAACTGCTTCAAGCTATCAGCAGCGGCAAAGAGCGAACCGATCTGGCAATCGGTCAAACCTATAGACATCCACCTTTGCGTCTCAACAGGCACCACGGACTGGCCTCGTGATCCATTCGATGCTACAGGAAGTGTTCTCAGTGCGATAAGATCAGCTGCGAATTCATCAAGGTTTTCCAATACTAAAATGCAGGTTCGTCTAAGTGCCACCTCGGGACACGTTGATGAATCATACGATAAAAATTACAAGTGTGACGTTTTGATCATGCCTTGGTTTGTCTGGTTGAAAGGTGTCACCATTGACAACTGTGAGGATGCCATCTGTGAATTCGCAGAGGCTATTGTGCTTGCTAAAAAGGAAGGCGATACTGTAAGTGTTCCTGAATCGGTTGCTGGTGGTCAAGTTGTCGTGAAGAAAGACCAGGCCAAATCGTTCATTTTCCTATGCTCACATAGAACCAGGGATAAAGCTTGCGGTATTACGGCTCCTATTATGAAGAAAGAGTTTGACTCTCATTTGAGAGATTTGGGAATGTACAGGGATTTTGGTGATGATAGGCCTGATGGAGTTCATATTGTGTTTGTCAACCATGTTGGTGGCCATAAGTTTGCCGCTAATGTGTTGGTCTTCAATAGAGGCGGTGAGTTTGCCTGGTTTGCCAAGTGTACACCGTTGAACGTGAAACCTATTTTAGATGAGACCGTATTGAATGGTAGGGTCTTTCCAGAGCTACTTAGAGGCTTGCAAAAGTTTGATCCTGTCAGTTGGTGAAGGATTGGTCTAATCAAATTTATTCTTTATTTATTTTCCTGATTACAACGCTACAGCTAATACTGGCGATGATAATTGCAATCACTTTTGGATTTCAACTGTAAGCTAATCATATAATCATTTCTGTTTTAGCTATTATTTGCACGGTTAAATCCCACCCTCATCAACTCATAGTTCATCTCTTGTCGAATCATTCTTGAAAGTATTCTCAGTAAACGAATCACTGAAAAAATTCAAAATGTTCAATCTGACAGCAATTGCATCCCTAGTATCTCTAGTGATATTTCCAGCCCCAAGAACCTTCTTCAAACGCTCAATTTCCAACTGAATGTAGTCGAATGGACCATTGATCATACTATTTATCAACTTGACGTAGTACTTGGTCGAATCGGCATGCTCTTGTTCATAAACCTTTAGAGCTGAAATCACTTCAGGAACCATTTTTGCTCGGGCAGCTTTGGAACTTCCGGCAAACTTTCTAACCAATTCACCAATCTCAGGCAAAAGACCCGCTGTTTCCTGAAGGTTGCCACCGACATCTCTTACTGTTCCATGTCTCGAATTGACAAAGTCAACAAGAGACTGGATGTCTCTATAGGAGGTGTAAAACTCTGGTTCTTCCAACTTACCACCCTTGATGAAAACCAAAGATGGGAAACTTTTGATCTCAAATAAACCTTTCAACCAATCCACTGGCTCATCACCAGTAACGTCAACCTCAGCAATCAAAAGCTTGGCTTTATCAGCATCGAACGCATCTGCCAATACGCTCCAGTCTGGCTTTAGATTCTTGCAATGACCGCACCAATCGGCAGTAAAGGCAATAAATGCATCCTTCTTTTTATTCTCAACTAATCTTTCAACGTTCCCATCGTTCAATTGGACAATTTTGGATCCCTTCTTTTGACCTCCAATACCATTGGCACCACTCACACCGGTATGACCCTTGATGAATTTAGCAAAACTTTCCAAGTCCCTCTTACCATCATAGTCAAACACATCATGTGGTAATTCTTGGTTTCCCTTAGCCTTGAAAAATTTAAGGGTAGGAAAAGATTGAAGAGCAAACATCTTACCAACTTTTCTATTCTCATCACCATCAATCTCAACAATCTGGATGCTTTCCTTGTCCTTGTAGGCATCTGCTAATTCTTCCCACGTTGGCTGCATCTTTTGACAGTGACCACACCAGGAGGCATGGAATTTGACAAATGAATTCTTTCCCGATTTAAGCACAAGCTCTTCAAAGTTGCCATCGTTAGCAACTATGACGTTGGAGTTTGAAGACGCGAGGGCAACGTATGCGATCAGGAGAAGGGATACGATGAATCCTAGTGGATTCAAGTGCATGTTGCAGAATAGCATATTCTGTGGGCGTACTGGTGCTGGCTTGTGTGACGCTTCTCGTCGTTGATGATGATAACTTGAAGGGCTGCCTTGTGTTCTTGAGTTGAAAAGAAGGCTCATTTGAGTGGAATTGAAGTGTAACCCGGGTAGGGGTATGGGTCGGCATTGGTGTAACGTTGCTCCTCTGTCTCTGTTTGTCGAGACAGCTTTCAAATCCAAAAACAGGATCACGGCGGTGCAAAATGGAGAGATGGAATGGGTTGGGGTTTGTTGTGGAAGTGGGAATTGTTCTCTGCAACTTGTTCCCAACTGAACAGGGACATGGAAATTTTTCAGTTTTGGTGCACAATGATAATAAAGAAAGCAAAGGGAGACTGACTACGTTTATCTATCCATCTCTCTAACCTATTGATCTGATAACAGCGCATATCCACCACTGATCTACAAACCATCGTATAAGCGTCTTTGATATCAGCAAATAATGGTCGAGCCTACACCAATCAAAAAGGTTGCAAAACCAGTCAAGGTGGCGGCTCTCTGTGAGCTTTGCCATTCGAGAAAGGCCGTAATGAAGAGGCCCAAGAACTTACAAAAACTCTGCAAAGAATGTTTCTTCCACGTGTTTGAAACAGAAATTCACCTTACAATCAAAAAAGAAAATTTGTTCTACAAGGGAGAAAGAGTCGCCATTGGTGCTTCGGGGGGAAAAGACTCCACCGTGCTTGCATCCATCCTGAAAACTTTGAATGAGAGGTACAACTACGGCCTAGAGTTGGTCCTTCTCAGCATCGACGAAGGCATCATCGGTTACAGGGATGACTCACTAGCAACCGTCAAGAGAAACCAAAAACAGTATAATATGCCATTGAAGATTGTGTCGTACAAGGAGCTTTATAACTGGACAATGGACGAGATTGTCTCCTGCTCAGGTATCAAATCTTCCTGTACATACTGTGGAGTTTTGAGAAGGCAAGCGCTCGATCGTGGTGCCGCAAAGCTCGACATCAATCACGTCGTCACGGGCCACAATGCAGACGATATGGCTGAAACGGTATTGATGAATCTTTTGAGGGGAGATACAGCAAGGTTGGAGAACTCCGTCAATGTCACAACGAAAAGCTCTGGGTCTCCCATAAAGAGATCAAAGCCGTTTAAATATACCTATCAGAAAGAGATTGTCCTATATGCCCACTACAAAAAGCTAGATTATTTCAGTACCGAATGCTCATACGCTCCAGAGGCATTCCGAGGTACCGCCAGAGTGTTGATGAAAAACGTGGAGAGTGTTAGGCCCTCGTGTATACTGGATATCATCTATAGCGGTGAACATTTCAAACTTCAGGAGAGAAAGAAGAGGGACTTTCAAAAGTACAAGAAGACTTCAACCCTCAATCGAGCTGCCAAGCGTGAAGTCGATGAAGTTGAGATTAGACCGGACGGTTCTGCTTCATTGCTGGTTTCCAAGGATGGAAACAGATGTGACAAGTGTGGATATTTGTCGATGAACAAGATCTGTAAAGCATGTATGTTACTAGAGGGCTTGGAGCTGAGCAGGGCGAAGATGGCAATCGAAGGTGATATCTCTGTTGAAGGCTCTGCAAAGATGTCCAAACAGCTCGAACAGCTATCCTTTTGAGACGAGTGAGTGAGTCTCAAAATATTTATTATACGTAAAGTTTCCTTTATACATTATATCAAAACTTTGATTGATCGTCATTTATGAGAAGAATTACAAAATTGACAACCAACAAGTAAAACAAAGTAAGTTACATCGGAAGTCAATCGAGTTTTAGCTCAAATGAAGTAAGACTTCCAAAGGACACCTTCTAAATCTTCAAGCTGTTCCTCGGTGAAGAATTTAGAATCGATATGCCACGTGTCTTGCCTTGTCTTCTTGAACTGACTCAAAGTTTCCTTGGCTGTTCTAGCAACCAAACCATCAAAGTTAGAACACTTTCTTGCAAGCAATGACAACACGCCAGGCAACCATCTTGGGGGAGGCGACATATATGGGTAGGCATCAACCAACGCACCAAGACCTAGAGTAGCACCATGAAGCTTGTTAATCTCTTCGGCTGTAAGTTTAGTCGACTTGTCCTTCTTCTTAGAGTTCAAAATCTTAGTAAATTCCTTGATGTATCTATTTATCAACTTTTCAGAGCCTGATGAGATGTAAGAGTGAACAATGGTTGTGAACTGGAGCGCAGCCTGCTCTCTAATAGACACATGCTGGTTGTACAAGAAGGAGGTACACTTCTTCACCAGTCTCAACCTTTGCTCGACAGTGATCGTTAAATATCGGATCGTGTAGTATGTATGCAACATAGTGATTAGTTGGGATGTTTGAGTCAAAGTTGGGTTGTTCAAACCATGATCCTCACAAATGCTATCGATGAACACAGCAGCTTCTGCATTGGTTTGTCTCGTGCTTGACATCAGGTACAGCTGAACAACAGGGGAGATACCCATCAATTGACAAGCATCTTTAATTTCATCCAGCTCAAATAAATGCGGAATGATATAATCCTTGAAGTATGGGACCAGTAAGGACCCATGAGCAGTCTTTAATGTATACATCAACAACACATGAAGACCTCTGACAGAATACATGTATTTGGTCTCGACCAACTGTTGTGCTGTCAGCTTTGAAACATCCGGCTTGCAGCTTCTCATATTCTCCAAAAATTCAACGAAGCAGCGCTTAAAAGTCTTATTCATTGTGTATGGCGATAAACCTAATCCATTGCTATCGCTGTTGTTAGACTCCATCAGTTCATCAAACGAGTTGTAGGAAACACTGGATGTGTAGAACAAACAGTCAAACAATGTTGCAGCACTCTTTTCAGCAACTATACCGTAAGGATGGGACAAGGTTGTAAACAACTTCTCTATCGTGCTATCAAAGTTGTGGAATCTGTTCAATGCCGATTGCATGTACGACTTCAAAAAGCCAATCCTCGAAGAGATGATGAATGGAGAGCCATTACTGTTAACGTCAAAGTCAATGTTGCAAATCTCACTGACTATCTGTGGACAACGTCTGCAGTCCATGTGCGATGGCAGCCACCAACATAAGATGTTCCAAATCGCATGAGTTGACTGAGTCACTTCAACTGTGAAAATAGTATGGAGTTTGGCGGCAATTGTTCTATCAATATGTTCAATATGGACAGGATTCTTTTTCGAGCTCAACAACAAAGCACAGTAGATCTCAGTCAAGGCAATATGAGTCTGTTTTTCATCCTTCTTATAAAGTTCATCTGCAATTTCAAACAACTGCTCAAACTGGAAGTTTGGAGTGTAGCCATATGTGCCTAACGTAACAACAGAAGTCAGGAAGTAGACAATGCTTGGCAAGAAAGCTGAGTTTGATTCCGACTCATCAATATGCAGCTTGAGGAATTCCAACAACCAATCCTTGTTGATGATCTTACCAAACAGTCTGATTGCTTGCTCATCTGGAGGGTTGAATCCCAGAGTCTTTGGAACATATGTGTTGACCACACGCAGACTATCATCCCAGAACGTTGTTGGAACCCAGAGCTTGCTGTCAATGAAAAGTTTTGGATTTGCAAAGTTCTTCATTTCGTCGAAGAACATATCGCTACCTCCACCAAGCACTTCACTAACTGTGGTAATATCAGGAACTGCTGGGTACACTGAAGAGTAATTAACAAAATCGTATTTGAGCTCCGCCCTTGTTTCAGTCGAATCCAACAAACTCGCCAGTAAAATCATGCACCTTTTTGAAATGGCAGGATGAACACCATTCACTGACTCAGTCAGTAAGACTAACGATTCACTATTGAGTGTGACTTGATAATGCTGGGATATACCGGCCAAAACTTCAAGGTTCTGCTGTAAGAACTTCCAATGAGGCTTGGATTCAGCTCTTGCTAAGACAAGCTTTTCAATCCTGTAGACCAAATCAAACATTGACTTCTTCTTCTTTTCTTTGGCCAATTTGACAGCTTCAATCTGAAGATCAACATCAGCATCGGGTGGTCTAATGCTTTCGACCATGTCGGTATTCAAGATGCAGACAATTTTGGGAACGCGAATATGTTTCTTCATTGAACCGTAAAGCTTCAACGAGAGATTATTGACTTTAATGTGGTCAACCTGGACTGATTCTGCCAAGAGTTCTTCGTACTTTGCAACACGGTCACTTCTTTCTATGATACCCTTGAACCTTTTAATTGACAAGGTCCACATAATGTTCTCAAGCCTTTCATAATCCTTATTCATCAATGCAGTCTCCCAATCCTTCAAGATACCAAACATCAAACGTGTACAGTTCAGGATCTTGTTGAGAACAACTGAAAGAACGGTGGTGGCATGGTATAATGTCTCCTTATAACTCGATCCTGCCAGAGAAACCAAGTCTTTGACAAGCAACTTGTCCGTCTCAGTTGGGAGCCTTGACGCGTGAGCTATTGCCATTCTTCTGCAGTGAATAACTGCTAATTTTGCACCAATGATGGTTCTAGTATGTGGATTGTTCATATGAGAGATGTTCAATTGATTCAACAAGTGGCTGTTATCCGTGAACATTGGATTTTGTCTGCTGAAGGAGCCACAATCAGCCAGCCAATACTTCATACATTGAATCAGCTGGACCATCAATTCGACAGCACCATCTTGCTTCATCAAACAGTTAGACAATTCGTGCAATGCCTTACCTATCTTCTCTCTTGTCTGATGAAGCTTCATGTAACTTGGGTCAGCATAGTTGACATGCGACGGTCTATCAAAGAAGTATCCATATGTGTACAACGCAGATGATCTGTTAGTTAGTGAAGCGTTGACTGGTTCAATGTCTCCTGTCATGGAAGGAGTATTCATGCCAGTTGCAAACTCTGATGCATTAATGGAGCCAGGTATGAAACTTTCCAAATCTATACTTGAACTTGATCTGATCTCCTGGTTCATCTCATCATCTACACCTGCCATCTCTTGGTCTTTGGTCTCTCCTTTGTCCTCAGGTGTGTGCGATCTCGTTCCACGTTCTTCCTCTAAAGCCTTCAATGAATCAGCCAACTCCTTCTCGTCCATTGTTGGAGTGCCTTCACTAGGATTCAAACTTGTCAACGAAACAGCGGATGACATTGCAGACGTCAATGGGTCAACTGTACTTCTCAAAGCTGTAACGCTCAAACTGGAAACGTCAAATGATGGATCAAATAATGTACAGGCACCAGATAGGCACCCTTCAATGATGCTGATACGGTAGGAAATGGTATCCAGCAAATCAAGAGACATCTTTTCATTTGGATTGAAATTCTGGATGAACTCATTGACATCGCTAAGCGCATGGCTCGAAATATCGACAAACAAGGAAACAGCCTGGTCTATTTCATATTGAGTTGGCGTGTACCATTTAAATGATAGATGATCCTCGTTGAATCTAAAGTTGTCGAATTGGAAACCACCCCAACATGCCTCTGTAATTTTACCACCATGAGTATTCAACCAGTGGTCAGAAACAAGCCTTCTTTCCATCAATCTGGTACAGCTGATCGTCGAGAGAATCGAGTTCACTAGAATTGTGCTAGTGAAGGCGGCCTCACCTTTCAACAATGGAACTTGAACAGTTAGAAAGTCTTTCAATTCTTGTAAATAGTTGATCACATAATCACCAGCACCTAGTGTTGCACCGCACAACAACTTCAGACACCAAATGAGTCTTTCATCCTTTAATATTACCTCTGGTGCACGGCTCACTCCAGCACCATTCCCAATCTCATCAATAATGACATGCATCAAGAACTTGTGTAGTCTTGTGTACTGCTTCTGTGGATCCCTTCTAACAACAACCTCTGCAATATTGGAAAAGACAACCGCAGGTAGATGTCTGACGTTATGCGTGACATAGTCAAAGTATGCATCTGCTAATAGATGGTACATCTCATCCGAGACAGAATCGATCAATGCATCAAAAAGATCGGCAAATAAAATACATGCCCTAGCTTCTATTGATTCGTCTGCTTCGACATTAGGAGCATTCTCCAACAGTTTGAAACAACCTTGGCAGAGCTGTCTCATGAACTCGGCAAAAGAAGACGAGGCAGACTTCAATGCTTCCAATTCCAATTCCGGGTCGTATTCAAAAGTGATAGGTACAGGATCTCCATAAATTGAAAGGGATGTGTTTGGAGAAGATTGATAAAATTTGGCTTCAAGGTAACCTAGATGCTGAGTGGTAAAGTCAACAGCTAGTAATCCACCATCACCAGAACCCTGTGTCAAGTCAGCTATGGGGACGACAGCAGCCACTGATTTGATGAATCTGATAGTCAAGATAGTCTTCTCTGAGTCATTGGAATCGATACCTGGGACAAGCATGTATAACAAACGTGGAATATGAACACGATAAACGGGTGACTGCGCCATGAATCTCACCAATGCGTTAAGTTGGCGCAAGACAACATTGATTCTATGGGTGGAATTGACTGACTCAAAAGAAGTGTAAATGTCCAGCAATATGCTATCTAGGGTCTTCGTTGGACTCAATAGAGCCAATTTCTCCAATGCTGAAATATATCTTTTTCTCTGTGTGGATGACTTTGCTTGAACACCATGGTGGATCAATGGTAGCATCAAGTCAATGAACTGATCAGTCAATTCGGAAGACAACTTGTATTTTGATGGCATGGTAGAAAGGTTGCTTGCATATTTGTGGATCAATGATCTATCATCTGATTCTTCCAAGACTCTCTCTTGGTAAGAAGATGCAAGCTTTGCAACAATCCGTGATAGTGGAGTTGACCAACGGCCTGTGTTTGAAGGATGGATCAACGTGCTGACAGCATTGGCATAAGTTTTTAAGTAGTCAATGACGCCTCCCTTTGCCAGTCCATGCTCTGCTGTGAGTGAGGTGACAATCAATTCAACTAGTAGTTTGGCATATTCTGAGTCTTTATCATCTTTGTCGTTACCTCTGGAGCTGACAACAAGTTGGTTGATGATGACATGGAATTGATCTTTTGTAAAGATACCAAACTTGCCCATGGAAGCAATTTCAGGGTCGGTCGCTAAACTCTTCAACACTTCCTCAGTGATGTTGGCCAAAACGGTGATGAGAGCTTTGATTGCTTTATTTGACCTTTGAGTTGCCCACAGTGAAAACATTCTTGGCAGATAGTACCTTATATCCAGCTTGTCGTATGTGACCTGCCCATTGTCGTCAACAATCGGTTTCTTCAACACAGGAGGAAGGAGAACGGCCATTTGTAGGAAACAGTTCGTGACTGTCTGATTCGTGAATTTTCCCGTTATGTTTTTCATAATCAAAGGAACACAATCATTGGCAAAGAATGGGTTTACCATTCCCGCAACATTGGCCAAATGGTTGAATCTCATTTTATCAACTGAGTGAATGGAAGAATTTGGATGCATCATTGTAGAGGCCAACTCGTCGTAGAGAGGTTTCCAGTCCAAGACTAACACCTTTTTGTCCTGCAAGAGTGACTTCTCCCTTGCCAGTGAATAGATCAAGCCAGAGTAAAACGGAATCTCAATATCTTGACCTCTCGACAACACGACAGCGTAGTAAACTTTGACCAAGGATGCTCTCAACGATATTGGTAAGGGCAATCCCATGTTCAACAAGTTCTTCAATTCTTTTGACCAATATTTAATGCTGATAATGGCTGCCGACTTCACCCCGATCTTTGAAACTGGGGTAGATTCAAACTGTTGGTCATCATCATCATCATCTACTTCACCTGCATAATCCGCTTCTTCTTCGCTGTCTTCTTCATCGTCCGAGTCGTCATCATTGTCAGATTCATCATGGTTCAGAGATTCATACACCTCCTCTTCAGCAACAGATCCAATGGAATTTGTGTGGCTGTCAATGGATTGTTTTGCCTTTTCGAGGTCTGCAGAGCTGATAGATAAACTTCCCTTCAAGTCTGAACTTTTGACGGCAATATATAAGTGTGCGACAATGTGGCTCAAATACTTGTATTGGTCCCTTATTGATTCGGTCTTGTATGGAAGCATTCTCTCAGGTTTGATATCCCTCTCGATCTTAGTGGCAAAATGGATGGAGTCTTCATCTCTAAGAAGTTTATAAGCCTCTTCATCATCTTCAGGTATGTTCAAGTTGTAATGGTTCAGTCTTGCCAGTTCAACGGATAGCTCTTCAGGTCTGTTGAGGTTGAAGGGACTATTGGATCTCTTTGCGTCTGTCATGAGATTCAAGTAACTGGATGAGCTCATCCTGAGCATGTTGGAAGCCGAAACAGATCGCAGCAATGGAGAGCTGTCTTTAGGAGAGTGCAGCATGTACTCCTGTTTCTTGATGTTGTTCAGCCTCGGTGGATTGGCGTGTGACATGTTGGAGGTTTTTGATCAGGAGAGTTGGCTGGGGTAAGGACCCAAGGACATGTAGTTTTTGAATGCCAACGTTGTCAAATATTGGGATGTTTGCAAAAATTCAAGCAGTGATAATCCGGACAACTCCAATAGTGAGTTGGGTGAATTGATAGTGATAGTTGGAATGGTTTGTGAACAGAATAAATAATTTCTCCTCTATCAAGAATGAACAAGGTCAATTGCACCTTTGTAAATCCTTCTTTATTCAACCTTGTTGACCAGGGACAAACAACACTTTGCCTTGGGGGCAAAAAAAAAACCAGAGAGAGCATGAGAGAGGAGCGCACCGCCGTGAGTTGTTGGTGAGGGGAGAGCTCCACCCAGGGCACACAAGGCTTGCATGTGTGCGTTTACGGGCCGCGATAGCTACTTGCCTGAGATGAAGGAGGATTCAAGGGAATTGGGTGCTACCATCCATATTCACGGGATTGAAGCTGTTCGTATATGGTTAGTTCGTATATTTTTATCCTATATTTTTCTCAATCCATCACATTCGATCAGCATCCGCTCACTCCAGCACAGAACGCCATAGACCAAGTTCTCGACATTCCGTTATCCAACCATTTGCTTTGAAAACTGTCACCACTGAAAAATTGCCAAGCCACCAATGGCTCTGCCAATGCCAGGTTGAGCATCAATATACCCTTCCAGCCGTCATCAACAGTTTTCACCAGCATATTGAGTTCGGATTCGTACCATTCTTCGCTCACAAAGTTGGATCCTCTGATGAATGAAGAGGCCGGAGTTGTTGGGAGCATATGGATGCCGTGAATGTACTCTCTGTTCATTCCAAAATAGGTGGCATGGTCAATTTTATTCTCAAATAAAATTCCGGATACCTTGTTACCTTTGAAATTATCAGGCATGACAGTGTTGTCCCGAGAGTACAACATATAAATGTTCATGGCTCTCCGTTCAACACTCAAAATCAAACTACCCATTTGCCTGAGTTGATCCTGTTGACTAATCAAACCCCAGAGCATGATGCCATAATAGCAGTGATAATCTTCACTTGATGATTCTTCATCCTTTCCATCTCCATGGGAAAACAATCCATTTGCCCAACTGTGTCCGTTGTAAAAATCAAACGACCGTAAAACAGGGAAGTAAGGATCTTCCTCGCTGGGGCTTGCAACATCTCTGACGAGTAAATTGATCCACTCTCTGCATTGAGACACAAAAGTACCATCTCCGACGAGTTGATCAACATAACTCACAACAGAAGCAGCGTGAATATGATATCCGTAGTGGAAATGATGGTCGTTGTAAAAACAGTTTCCAAAATCACAGTAAAAGTTACCATCTGATAAACCTGCAGATGACACGACACCTTTCCATCTATCTTCATAGACCAAAGGAGCCTGCTGTTGATTATTGATGAATCTGTTAAATGATTTTTTCATCTTTGCTAGCATTATATTGGTCAACTGCTGATCCTTCAACACACATGCAACGACATAAAGAATCATCGCACCTTTGTCAAGAATCTTGCCTGCTGTATACATGGAATCCGTATTCGAGGCATTCTCAACGTCAAATTCGTAGACTTCAGCAAAAGCAACCACTCTGATCTTACTCAAGGCATCGCTAGAAAACCCTTTAAAACCACCTGACTCCAGCCAGGGATCAAACTTCATGTCCTTTGGTGGAAGGGTCTCCGCCATAACAAGCTTGTTTGTCAGGTAGACCCTCATGATACCTTTACAAGTTGAATCCAACATAAGTCCGCCCAGTTCCTGCTGCTTCATTGAACCTTCAAAAGATTGGTACTGATGAGGCAATGCCCAAATCACTGTTTTGGCATCTCGGTTATCACTGTTGGTCACATCAGCAACTTCATACTCAAAACCGTATGTGGCGATATTGCTTCCCTCGTCAACACTAGCAACGGCATTACACTTGGTTACAACAAACCCAGCAGCCAAATCATACTGGGTGTTACCACCACCTTTAGCCAACTTTGCAACTTGCAACGTCACAACGCCACCACTCCCAATTACCCCTTGCAACTCAATGGAACTTCCATCACACAGTTTCAATTCACCACTAGAACAATAAACCACCCACTTAGTCTCATCAAACAACGTGACTATAAACTTTCTAATCCCGTTGCGTAGCTGACCAGTTGACTCAAGACCCTTAAACCCAACCCTGCTTCCAATCCGTGGTGTGGTTCCACCACCAGAGTAGCAACAGCTAATTAGCCCCATTCCTTGAACAAGACTACAACTCATCGTTCCACTATTACTACCACCAGAAGCATGACTAAACTGTACGGTACAGTCAAACCTACCCCATTCAACAACCTCAAAATCAACGCGGTCAAACTCGACGGCCCCAAAGACGATCGAACAGATAGCAACGGGGCTGAAGAAATACTTGACGATATCCACTCCCTCTTTTGTCTTCCCGGTCACATCCCCAAACACCTTTTGCTCATTGCTTGTATGCGATATTGCCAATCCTCTAAATTTGGCCTCTGGGTCATTCGAATTGTTCCAGAGTGAGTACGGGTGAGTCCAAACGGGCAAGTTTCGGTCACCAACGAGGAAGTTACAGTAAAAGTTGTTCGTTTGGTATGGCTTTCTGTTTTTCACATTTGAAAATCTTTGTGGGATTGGGACGGGGTGTGTTGACGTCGTTTGGATCTGCCTTGGTGGTGGGGAGGTTGAAATTGGGGTTGAAAAGATGTTACCTTTTGGGACCCCCTGTGGCTGTTGCTGCTGCTGGGGATATTTGAACTGTTCATAGTTTCTCTTGGGTATAGCAGGAGGCTCAATGCTTTGGCTATGCACTTCAAACGATGGATGATGATGAGGAGATGGTGGACCTGCTGGTCTCTGGAACTGCAATTGCTGTTGTTGTGGTGTGGGTGCCTGATGTTGGTACCGCTGTGGAAGCTGCTGTTGCTGCTGTTGCTGCTGCTGCTGCTGCTTATTCTTGCTGATTTCAGCCTCGATCTTGCCCTTTAACTCTGAAAACAGTCCCATGATCAGTCATATATTACTTAATTGGATCTCAATAAGTTACTCGTCTTATCTCACTTGGTGTGAAATGATTGAACAAGTATACCAGGAGCAAATCTCAGGCAAGTCTGTACATACGAAAACATTGAAAAGTCTGGGGGAGACCCACGCATATGAGTATACGGCGCGAAAAATTAAAGAGGCCTTTGAAAAATTGACTCACCACCTCATAAAGCAGATCTTCAAAACCTGCGTAATCAATACCAACATCAAGCGATACCTCAGTGGAAACCATACCAGAAGTAGAAACATCATTCAACAATGTCATCTCCTGAAAAGCTAGTCAAGATTTGCGGTTTGAAAACCATAGAGGCTGCCCAAGCAGCAATCGCCACCAGCACGAGCACATCAACCGTGGTTCTACCAGCCAACCTCCTAGGCGTGATCATGGTGCCCAACAAACCAAGAACAGCCGACTCTGAAACAGTATTAAGGATTTCTAAGCTTGTCAAAAAATGCAGGCAAGAAACAAAGTCCAAGTTTGCAGATTCAAAAGAACTGTTGAAATATGCAAGATCGAAACAATCAGACTTTTTAACCGCAAGTGAATGGTTCCAGTTTTGTTCTGAGTTGATAGTGCAGACCGGACCATATCTTGTTGGTGTCTTTAGAAACCAATCAATCTCTGAGGTTACAGACAAGGTGAATCAGCTGGGCCTTGATTTCGTTCAGCTGCATGGAAGTGAGGATGTTTACGAGTACAGCTTAGCCCTTGATGTTCCTGTGATTGCTAGGTTTACGCTTGACGATGTGGAGAGATTGGCATCTGCTTCCAAAATCGGTGAACATTTTGGAGTGTTGCTAGATTCTGAAGGTGGAGGAGAAGGCAAAGTTATTAGTTGGGATGACGCTAGAATATTTGGAACACAGTTTGGAGGAAGGTATCTACTTGCAGGTGGTCTCAACCCGGAAAATGTTTCCGAAGCCATTGTGGTAGATGGTTGTATTGGCGTAGATGTCAGTGGAGGGGTTGAAACTGGAGGAGTGAAAGATTTGGATAAAATTGCAGCATTCATCACAAATGCAAGATCATTGTGAGTTAGCCGAATGTGTTTTATATAGTTAATTTTGCAATATTAATTTAAAGATCAGGCATATATTCTGGAGATCTAGAAAAGAGAGATATTGATGCTCAGATTATCGACAACTGAAAGATTGAAGATATAGAAAGAGAGACAGGGAAAAAAAAACACTGCTCTGGGCACAAGCTTGACGCTGTACTTAAGCAGAACCAGAGATGAAGAACCATTTGTCAATGGACTTGTCAATTGGGGCATCTGGTAATGGAGCAGCTGCTGGAACAGATGGTTCAGCAGTAAAAGTGGCGGTGGTGTCCAAAGTGGTGTTGGTCAAGTCGATACCCTTTGGATCAACCTCACCAGAGATCAACTTCTTCCAAGCGGTGGAACATTCTTCAATGATTTCCTCGGCATACTTCTTGTTCTTACATTCACCAGAGAATGCGAATTGGTTCTCTGGCTTACCATCAGGAATCTTGTAGATTCTGAACCATTCGTTGGTGGCTCTTAGTAGACCTGGTAGATGCTTTTCAACGTCTTCAATATCGTTCAACTTTGAAGCTAGAGGATCATTGATGTCAATGACAATGACCTTCCAGTCGGTCTCACCTTCGTCCAATAGGGCCATGACACCCAAAACCTTGACTTGTTTGACTTGACCTGGGTAGGCAACCTGTTCACCGATTTCACAGACATCCAATGGATCGTTGTCACCGTTAGCTCTAGTCTCTGGGTGGGCAACGTTAGGATCTTCCCAAGTTTGAGGGAAAGCACCGTAGTTGTGAATGTAACCGTGGTGAGGGAAACAGTTTCTGACGAATCTTAACTTTCCCTTCTTGGTGTCTTGGATGATTGGGTTCAAGTTGATCTCCTTTGAGATTTCCAACTTTGCGTTGGTCCATCTTGGGACCTCGACGATCATGTTCAAGACTTGCTTGGACTCATCGGCATATAGAGGGATGTCATGGAATGGGGAGATTGGCTTACCATCCTTTTCCAAGTAAACCTTGTACTCTAGGGTGTTAGCAGCACCAACTTGTCTTGCAGTATAAGCCATGATGTTATATAAGTGTGGGTGTTAAGAATCAGTTACTGAGAGATGAATTGAAAGAGATCGTGAGAGATATTGAACCAATGGGGAGTAATTGGATGATGAAAAGTGAAATTGAGCGAACACAGCACCCTTCAGAGAATGTGTTCAATCGTTAGTGACAGTTCGAGAGTAAGAATAGAATAGAACGAGGAAGATACACAGCACCACAACCAACAACAACCAACAACCAACAACCAATAACGCTGTCAGTATCTCCTTGCAAAAGCGGAAAATTTCACTGGGGATGGGGGGGAGGACACAGATCACGTGATGATTTCCCTTTTCAAGTATATTTTAGCACAGCCTTGTTATTAAACCCCGGGATTCTTAACAATTTACAACGCCACACTTTTCCTCTCGGGTCATAGGGTAACCTGCAGCTAGCAGCACAATTGTGACAACCACCGGGATCGATCGATGATGATGGTGTTCAATCAAGAGCAAATGCTGTCCAGAGTACTAGGGTAGCAATGCAATTAGTACACTCATTTCAAACTAACACTTGGGATAACGAACATAGAGTCAAATTAAGTAGGATAGAGTAGAGGGCATATAGATAACGAGCAAAAAAATACAATCAAAAATGAAAAACGCTTGCAAAAGATAAGAGACGGGGAACAAGCAGTAAATCATAAAACTAAAAGCACAATGAAAAGGATTCGAATGAAAAGGAAAGGTAGACATTAGACGGCGGCAAGGCAGAGAGTGGTAAACGTTTGACATCAGAAGAGAAAAAAAAAGATTCACTTCAGATTTCAAAAGGTTTTTTGTAATCCGGCGGAGGACCAGTATAGCTCACCTTTGCCTTATCGTCAATCACTGCGTTCTCATCAGTGACAAAGATAGAACCGTCCGTCTTCTCAATCAGTCCCGAACTTAACCCTTGCGTATCCCTTGGAATCCACAGTTGTGGTTCTGGCTCGATACTGGCTGGATCGTTATAACCGTTCTGTGCGCTCTCTGTGTCTAACTTGACCGGAACGCCGTAGGAATAAGGCATCAACGAACGAGCATAGTCAAAAGATAGGTATGTACGTGGCTTGAAGAATCTATTGATCGATCCAGCCCAGCCGGCAGGGTTAGTCAACTTCGACGTGTCAAACCTCTTGCCAGTCTCAGATTGATCAACCTGGGTAGTGGTGGCATCGTTGTTGCTATAGCCATTGTCGTATCTCAGAGGCTTCTCCTCATCGTCCAACGTACCAACTCTGTCCAGATCGTTAGCGGTGTTCCCACCTTCAGAGAACTTGTCACCGTGGGACTCAAAAGCGCCATCGTCTGCAAATGGACCATGTGCATTCGTGAGTGAGGATTGATCAGAGCTTTTGACCTCGCCACCAGCACCAGTGGAAGCACCAGTGGCAGCACCAGTGGCAGTTGTAGAGTTGTCAACGCCATGAGGACCACTAGCGCCAACACCAACACCACGCTCAGAACCTTCGACAAAGTATGCTTGACCTTCCTCCTTGATTTGGTTGTAACCTTGGTCGTTCATTGGGTAAGCACCCTCGTCACCAGTGGCAGCACCACTTATGGCACCAACAGGAACGGTATCAAACAATGGTTCAAACCTCCATCTGAAGTACAAATGAGCAGCAACGGTAACAACAAGCATAACAACTTCCAATGCAACACAGGCCCAGTTCTTAGGCATGACGAACAACGCAATCAAACATAACTCTGCAAGGTATAACCCAACAAACACCTCAAACAAAGCGAGTGGATAGTTACGGCCCCTAGCATCAAAGCTGAAACTGTTCACATAGGTCAAGTTGTACAAAAAGGCCAAAAAGATAAGCATGAATGCAATAACGGTAAAGACAATGATGATTGGCGCAATAATCGAATAGCACAACATAATCACCGTGAATAGACCATACTTGGCATACGTGACACCCCAACTTGGACTGCTTAGCGTCGTGTATCTGTTCCACTTCTTTCTTGGAGTACCATCCAACAATGGACCAAGGATAAACGATAGGATAAAGCCAACTAGTTGAGCCAAGATACCCGAACTGATCGACAAACCTTGCAATAGCATATAGCAGATGTAGAAGTTGGCTGCAGGAGGTAGCTTTTGGCCCAATAGGGACATCGCACTAGTTGGATCGTTAATGATGGCCGTGACCGACGATGAAGCAGCCGATGCCAATGTCGTAACCAAAAACACCTGGACAACCTGGAACCCAAAGTACCACTGTTGAGTCCATGTTGAGACATCCTGCTGGGTCATACAGCCACCAATTTTACCCATCTTGCTGATGAATGGAGGTAGCAAAGACATCAAGATGGCCAAAGCAACGGTAGGTAGCAAACCAGTGATCAAACCCAGCAACACGTCTGGTAAGTTGTCGATGAATCCCAACCATGGCAACTTTTCAATCAAAAAGTTAATATTGGAGATAGCACCGACAACAGCAACAGGAATGGCCCAAAAGATGATTGTGAGGGTAAGAACTGCACAAGCGATGAATTTCTTAACCATTCTAGACTTGAAGCTCAACCCAGAGTTTTCCCAAATGACATCTTCAGGTTCAATTGCAGAGAATCTCCTGCACAACTTCAATTCTGAAGAGTATGGAACAGCCTGATATGCCCTCTGCAATTCCAAATGGTTGACAAACTCGATAAACACAGACCCAGTCTTTTCAAATCCATCTGGATACTTAGACTGCTGGGATGAAATTTCACTGTTGTACTCACCAACCTCGTCAACACCATCGACAAATAGCCTCTTCTTAGGATATAGGAATGGAATTGGCTTATCCTTGTAGGTTGGAAGCTTCTTTTCTGGAATGTACGCGGTTAGCTCATTGGCAGGCTCAGGCACAGCCTTGTTCTTCTTGGTTGCCTTTCCCCTGAGCTTGATTGACTTTTTGATAACCTTATTCATGCCACCTTCTAGCTTTCCAGCCAGCTTGTTTCTCTTCTTAATCACTTTTTGTAGTTCCTTTGTGTCTCTGGTGAACCAAATGTTGGCAGCGGCAGGGAACAACCTTAGCAAGTTGGCCTCGTTCAACGAGTCCGATGGAACATTGTCGATGAACAACGTCTTTGAAGATTGCAAGGAGGAGTATCTTGGAGTGACTTGTAAGGCATGCCTGAAGCTAACGTAGTACACCAGCTCTTTGTAGATGGTGTAGATGATCAAGCCAAAGTATAGCCATGAACAAAAGACATGGGCAAACGTCTTCCATTTATCGGTAACGTTTGAGTAGGAGATAATGTCGAAACCTTTGCCGCTACCACCACCGGTGGCATTGACGGCAAACAAGATAGGCCATAAAAAGACACCACCTATGATTCCCAAGGTGGCAAAGGTGAACAGATAACGTAGAAAGAAGTATCCATCGACACCAGCTTTTTCAATGATGAAGGATTCAGGCTTGGATAGGATGAAATAGATCCAGCTGAATGCGCCTGTTGGTTGTGGGTCTGCCTTGAGGTAGTTAGGAACGGTATCAACAACTGTTCTTGGCTGGTAGACTCTCTTGTATTTTGATTTGAAGAGAATAAAGATCCCAACAAACACGGCAAAGATGGCACCGTTGAAGATCAACGAGGTCACAAACGCCGAGACTGAAGAACTACTCGATGTAGATGAGGAAGCCATCTTTGAGTGTGATTGAATTGACTTGAATTGATGTGTAGTGGAGTGGAGTGATGGAATTTAAGGTCTGTTGCTGAACACCAGAGCAATTGAGCAAGATTAGAAATGGGAGGATACTATGTATATATATATATATATAAACAAGCGATGGAAGTAGTTAGCAACAATACACAGAAAGGAAAGTAAAGATAAAAATTCTTCTCTCTCTCTCTGTGGAGGAGTAACTGGAACTTCAACAATAGGAATTTCACCTGCGGGTCTATTGTTCCTCTACAGTGAGTGCATGGAAGAGGAAGAAAAAGGCACCGATACAAAACAACACACAACACACAACACACAGTTGGGTAATGGATTGGGATGGAACTAGCACTAGCGCTAGCACCGTCTCATCTCATCCTCAATTGAGCAATGAGCAGAGCGGTGCCTTCTTATTTAGTATAGATTGTTTAAATCTTACAAGGAATGGGTATGATCAAGCATTAAAGATAGATAGATACAAATTTCTATCTGTGTATCATGCGCAGCAAGGGAAGGTTGAAGCAAACGCAAAGCAAAGTAGCACAGCACAGCACAAAAGATGATTGATTTTCTATTCCACCCACTTTGCGTAAACGTCTTCTAAAAGCCAATTGGATTGCTTAAACACCAACCCATCAATAATATCACACTACTAGTAAGATTGTGATTGGTGTACTGTGATGGAGATTTGTTTTCGTTGATCGATAATATATATTCAGTTCTGGCCGTGCGTGTGTGTGTGCGTGTGGCGTGTTTCATAACTGCCCTCCCTCTTCCTTCTGTCTCCCCCTCACCAAGCGCTTGGCCCTGCCCTGCCCACACAGCCCATCGACCGCCGCACCGTGCAAATGCTCCCGTGTCAATGCCCGTCCGGGTGTCCACCGTCAATCCTTTCAAACACACAGCAATAACGAGCAACCCGTTTGACGTTTGACGTTTGATAACTGCTACCCGCCAAATGCCCCCCCTTTTTATTTCAGCAGCAATCCAAGTGATACTCACTGATTTGACTTTTGGCTTGGATTCAGATTCTTTAAATCAAGCAATGGTGCATCCTACATCTATGATTAATTGCCTTGCTAAACTCAGTATTGGAACAGTCATGAGAGCAATCTACTCCTTACAACCAGCTCAATCTCATCGTCGTCCTGATCGTCGTCATCATCACGACCAATGTAGTTAGTTCAATGTAACATTTTACTCAAACGTGCACGACACAAGCGCAAAATGAGCCATGAGATGTAGATCTGATTTTCCATTTCTATCTATTCAGCCTTTTTATCTCCTTCCCTCTCTTTCTCTGTATGCACACAAGTTTCACTTCTATCGATCTGTACAACGACTGCAATTGCTTCTCTAAATATCTATGTGAGATATACTCCACCTTACTCTACTCTACCATGTTTACAGTATCTATCCGCAGTTGCACTCTACATCGTCAAAGAGTACTATATATATTTATACATAGCCTCTGCCAGGGGCAGCTAATTTTTCACTGTTACAGTCTGACGCATGGTAGATCATCCATCATCTCCTAGATATATTATATATATCACTCAAGTGTCTTCACTTCACCATGGAATATCACGTCAATTCCAACTGCTAATATCACTGAGGTAATAATATTCAGGTGTTGTTTTAGTACTAGTAAATACGTTGGTTGATGCTAATGAACCTCGGAGGAGGAACCAACACTCATCCTTTCGTTCAATCGTGGCTGAAAGGTGACCGGGCCGATCCAACCCCCCCCCCCATGATGGACTATGCATTCCAGATAAATGCCCCCCACACGAGCCAATGCAACACCAAACACTTTGGTTTGTTCCATTGGTCAACTATTAATCAACTTGTACACTTAGGTTTGTGTGTATGATGAATATAGTATGGAATGGTGGGTGGGTTGGATAGATTGATAGATTTGGTAGATAGACAGACAGTGGGTGGGTGATGGGTATATACACACCTCTGCACCATTCACCAATATACACCAGTTTTCTTCTATTTTCCCCATGTGGTTGTTCTTTCTTCCTTTGTAGTTGGGATTGTTGTGTGTGTGTGTGTGTGTTGTTGGTGGTACACATGTGGTTAGATTAGGTTAGGTTAGATAATTATAGCATACATATATATATTCTATTCCTGTTTATCTTTCTTTCCACTATTTCACCACCAACAAAGCTTGTTATATAAATTCTCATCTCACTACATATCAACCCAATCAAGTCCGCCCTCAATCCTTAGCAAAGGGTCATCCATCCATTCACCGTTACAACAAACGAATCCTCAAATGAAAGTAAGTTATTCTCTTGTTTTCATTCGGACCCATCCAATCTGATACCGTTTCGTTCTTTAATAACTAACTAACTCTTTCTCTTATTCTACCCATTTTCTACAGTACATAGATGAGTTTGATATAGAATTGGTGAATCAAGCCTTGACATTTGATACCACAGACGCTCACATCCAAGGTGTCTGTGACCTGTTCACCACAAAGCCGATTGGCTCCGATAGAAAGTTATACAAGACCCTCGACAGGCTGTACTGCAGTGACCCCAATCCACAGCAGCAGCAGCAACAACAACAGGGCTCTCCAGATTTAAAAACCAGTAGAGCCAACAGTGATGCTTCAATGAGCCATTCCCCACAGATGCAACAGGAAGAAGTTTACATCAGTCCAGAATTCATCAGATTGAAGAAGAGATCGTCAAGTTACTCCCACCCAAACTCCAAGTCGTTCTCACAACGCCTCAAACAACAGCAACAGTATGACAAGATTCAAAAGACAAGAAGCAAGTCCTTCCATACACCATACATGTCTCCTCCCAAGTCCTTACCAAAGAGCAACATCTTGGAAGAAAACATCGAAGAACTAACGCTGGATGACGAAGACAAACGCTCAACGCTCAACATAGACCCATCCTCCTCTTCAGTGTATTCGCCATTTGGCCCACTCTCACTACAATCCTCACGTAGACTGTTTGCATACATAATAGCCATCCTAAACGCAACCTACCCTGATCACGATTTCTCAACGATGCAACCGACAAACTTCACCTTACTACCATCCTCTTCAGAACTGGTGTACCGCATAAATTCCCTTCTGATATCCCTTGGCAAGTCATCAAACCTGGATTGGATATGGCAGACGATAAACACACACATGGAATTGGAAGATTGTTCTTGTTTTCAGTACGATCCAGAACAGTCATTCTTGAATGATCTTCCAGGTGTCATGTGGTGTAACATGTACTTCATCTATAACAAGAAGAGAAAAAGGATGGCGTTCATGTACTTCTCAGCAACGAGATTGTTACATTCTCAAAACATCATGATGTCGGAAAATGCTAGAAGTGGGGGTAACATTGGTTCCGTTGGACTTGTTAGGAGGCGTAGTTCCAAGATTGGCACGTTGGATGAGGAAGCAGGAGAGTTTGACGAGACTCAGGAGGAGTACGATTTGAGGTATACTAACGACAGGTTGAACGGTGTCGCTTATGAAGATGTTTTTGATGATGATGAAGGGGAAGAAGAGGAGGATGAAGAACAGGAAGAAGAACAGGAAGAAGAGGAGTATGAAGAGGAGGATGTTTATGAGGCCGGGGATGACGAACTCATGAATGAAGAACAGGACGATGATGATGGGGATGGAAACGATGAGGTGAAATATGCAGAAGGAGCTGTTGGTGGCATTGAGATTGACGGTTAGTGGAGAGCTCTAAGTTTATTGAAAAGCTAGTCTTTTCATTTGTGTGTTTTTTTATTATCCCTTTTTCTTATGTAGTTTTTTCTTTATCCTACTATTGCCCCAGTGACCATTTTAGTTATATACCATCCAGGGACTAATATGTGTGTTCCTGTGAATCTGTGCTTTTTATCTTCATTTAGTTTGTTTTTACTGAGGAGACACTCTTTCTCTAGCGTGTCCGCTCTTTCTCTCGCCACACCATTCAATTTTGCTTGTGCTGTTTTGGTTTCACTTCATACTCTGTTAGTCTTCATATTGAACTTTATAGATTCTTAAGCGTACCATTGGTGTACCCCCATCCAGACTGAGCAAGTAGCTCTTCTAAATATGTCATGAGTATCATACAGCCGACGGAGATAAGCGTGGGAAGCAAAAGAGAGACGCGAAACGCGGTAATGTGGCGATTGAGCGTAAAAATATTTCATCTCTACTTGTTTTCTTTTCATGTGCCCTAAGAAATAAAAGCTTAGGATGGATCGAATTAAAACACAGATCCCTTCTGATGCTTATCATTGAAACGGTAGACTACTATATGTATTAATTATTATCAGCGCAAAAGCATAGTTTTATCCATCATATAGTAAATGAACATAGCAGCGGAGTCTCCCGAAGACTTGCCAATTCTATTTGATGAACAATTTTCCAGTCTGTTACACTCCTTGGATAAGAATGGAGTAACGGCACAAGAGATACTTCTTTCAACCTCCCAAAGCATTTCCAAAAAGCTACAAAACAGATCCACTAATGAGATTGACAAGTTTCTCAAGTGTTATAGAGACCAGCTATCTTCCCATCTTAGGTCAAAAGTCAACAATGGAGGACTGAAATCACTCGCTGATGTTTCTGCAAAGATGGGTACAGACCAACCCACTTTTTTCACCATGGGTGATCCCACCCTAGACAACACTTTGAACGGAGGAATACCCAGCAATGGATACCTCATTGAAATTACAGGAGGCTCAGCAACTGGAAAATCAAACTTTCTCCTAACAATATCCACAACAATCCAACTCCCAAGGGAACTAGGAGGCCTAGGTGCATCCCTATTTGACGATTCGAAAATCCCTGACCCAGTCAACGTGCTGTACATAACGACCGAATCGGCACTCAGCACAAAGAGGCTCCATCAAATAACAACACATCACGTCAATGTGCTCCGTGAAAATGGAATTGTCGACCCTGCCCGTCATCCACACCTAGACAATGTCCTCACCCCAACGACACCCCTTCCAGACCTCGAATCGCAAGACCACTGTCTTTTCGTCCAACTTCCTGTTCTCCTGCAGCGCAATTGCAATTTAAAGATGGTTATCCTGGACTCTTTGACGCATCATATCAGGTCAGAATTGCCTAACTATCAAGATAGAGAGAGGTACATCCACAAAGTCTCGCAGCATCTTAAAAGGCTAGGCATACGGTTCAACGTTACCTTCATCGTTGCGAATCAAGTCACTGACAAACCGATCGATTCGACTAAAGGATTGATCTTAGGCGATGGGGTGTTCAGGAAGATGAATGCTGAGTATCAGATGGGCTGGCTTTACGGGTGGGATGATGTTGGGGTTGTGTATAGACAGTTGTGGGGTGTTGGTGGGGATGATAGACCTTGGTTCTTTGAAGATTATGAAGGGATCGATTATGACGGGTATGTGAATGGCGATTCAACGATCAAAAGTAAAGGCGATGATGGGGGGCTCCCCGGCAATGATTCCGAGATGGGGTTACCATCAGTGGTGCCATTTTCGACTCAGCCGCTCTCCATATCATCCCAAATCAAGTTTGAAAGGAAAAAGTTGTTTGAGTCCGTGTACAAGTCCAAGGTTTCAAAGATAAAGACAATTCCAGCGCTTGGACTGTCATGGTTGAACTATGTTGATGTGAGGATTTGCCTTACCAAAGACTTCAAACCCATTCTGGACGAGAAGCTTATAGATGAGTTTAGCGAAGACCTTGGAATTGATACTACCCAGTTAATGACCCAAGAGCAAGATACTAGTACTGGTAATTTTGCGAGTCAGAATCAAAATCAAACAACTGACCAGAATTCCTCAATACTTAGCGAGCCCGAAAGTGTTGCCATGGATGGAACCACCTCCAAGACGAGAACGCTAGTTGATATACTCACTTCCAACGACTACTTGGTGAATAACAACTTTGAAACGCAGAGGTTTATGAAAGTGGTGTTCAGCCCCATGATTGCAAATTCTGGAACCAAAGAATGTCGATTTGAGGTCTGGAACGGTGGTCTTAGAGCTGCCTGACGGACTAAGCATGTATTCTTTATACATTACTGCTATTTATTCCTGTGTATATTATATCAAAGCTAATAGTCCCAAACTTCGAGAGTTCGAAATATCAAGTCTCTAAAATGACAACCAGGGCGAATCAAACAATGATTATATGGTTCACCAGTCAGAGAAACGGATGTCCTTACCATACCAATGCCTAGTATAACGAACTGGATTTCTCATTTTTATGCGCTGATATCAAGGCAAGACAAGGCCGAAAAATGATTCGATCAAATCTATTCAAGGCTTCTCCAGCTGCAAAACACTTAAATTATGTGGCTCCCAGAAGAGCTAGGTATGAGCCGCTGGCAGATGCACTCCGGCGGATAAGTTTTCTTCCACTCACACACAGACAAACGGCATTTGGTGTATTTCAAAAGTATAGAACAAGAGAGAGAGTTACATTCAAGTATTAGATTTACTGCCAAGTTAAATAAAAATTAGAAAGTACCGTGAGTGCAAAAACTCAATCAAAGATAATTTAACAGAGGTAACACATTCACCATCCAGGGAAACCAATTCCCTTACCAAACCATTCCTTGACATAACGCACTGTATGATCCTTGCCATAGTCGTCCAAAGATTGAAGCTCCTCTTTTGAGAGTTTGATGTCCCTGTAACCTTTCTTAATTCTCTCAATGTTTTGGGATCTAGGCAAACAGACTCTTCCAGATTGAACATGATAATTAACCAAAATCTCTGCTGGGGAAGCATCGTGCTTCTTAGCCAATTCAACCACCTGTGGAATCTTGGTATTCGGAGCCCCTCCACTTCCCAGTGGGGAATAGGCCTCAATGACAATTCCCTTGGATTTGCAGAATTCAACGATATCTTTCTGTGGCAAATGTGGGTGTAGCTCCAATTGATTGACAGCAGGAACAACGTCGGTAGTGCTCAACAATTTTTCCAAGTTTCCAATAGTGTAATTGGAGACACCAATGGCTTTGACCTTATCAGTAGTTTTGTAAATGTCGATCATCTTCTTGTAGGTTTCCAAAAAATCACCATCCTTGTTGATCTTGATCGTACTGTTGTCAAATTGAACATCTGAATGCTCAAAGCATAATGGCCAATGTTGTAAGAATAAGTCAACATAATCCAATTGCAAATCCTTTAACGACTTGTTCAAAGATTCAAGTGGATTGTCCCAGTAGCAAGGCCAAACCTTGGTTGTGATGAATAAATCTTCTCTCTTGAGTTTCCCCTCTTTGAAAAGCTCAGCAAGAACCTCTCCAATGTATGGTTCGGTGGCATACCACCAGGCAGTATCTATATGGATATACTTAGCATCTAGCAATGCTGCCCTGAGGGCTCCTTTAAAATCTGCCTTTTCAGGATCTGCACAGACAGTTCCGAATCCAACTAGTGGAATTTTAGCTCCTGTGTTTAGCTTAGTGGTTAGATGCAATGCTGACATTTTGAGGGTGCTCTGATCAAGTTCTTCACTTCGTATTTTTGATTATGTTGTAAGCTTCATGCTCATGCTTATTAATTGAAAGCAATTCATCCATGATGTGCGAAAGTTGGTGCTTTATATATAACTGAGTAACAGCACACCTTGCCGGCGGGTGGGTTAGTTACTACTTCGGGCAACAACAGCTTGTCTCCTCGCTCTCAGCAATTGTGTCGGACTTTTCTGGAACTGTTGATTGTGGAGAGCAAGCAAGCAAGCAACCAAGTAACCAACTGACTAACTAACCACCGATTGGTGTTATTGGAGAGTTCGGGTAAGGAGAACTCGGAAGCGACTGTATACATATTACCTCATGCGTTACATAAACATTTTTTGAAAAACTACTCTCAGATTACGTCATATCATATGTGTGCGCGTACTCTGCCGAGATTATCTGCCGAGATTAGGGCTGACTATCTATCTGTCCAACTTGTGCTTCACCGGATCAACCAGGGAAACATCGAATCTTGTCGGGAGAGATCTGTCCAGCAAATTGAAACTTTAAACTACGTGCAAGTACATCTATTAAACAAATTTTTGCTTTTCCTGTAAAAAGAGAACAAATCAACCAATTCAGAATTCGAACTGGTTAGCGAACGAGTTGGATAACTGCCTGATAGCCTCCTCAGTGACTGGATTGGCAACTGAGGTTACTGAACCTTCATAAACAGAGTCAAGATCGGTATCACGTCCAGCCACACTACTACCACCAACAGTGCTACTACCACCTCCGATCTTTGGCCAGTAGGCTGCATTTCTCAAGCCCAATTGCTCTTGGAAGTTCTTAGCAGAGCCACCGGCATAGGAGACCAGACTTGCTGTGTCAAATGAAGCCTGAGATCCAGCATCCGATCCACCGTATAATGATGACGCCAAAGAAGCTGAGTTTCTTCCCGTACGTCTTCTATCTTGCTTCTTGAAAATGCTCGATAGTTGAACCGTGCTCAACTGCAAATTATCCAACTGACCTTCCACCAAGCATCCTCTCTCTCTGAAATGAACCAAGAGGTTGTTCCACAAACGGTTTCTACTCAACGCCTTAGGGTTACCCAGCACAAACAGTCCATACTTCGCACGTGTCAAGGCAACGTTCAAACGTCTAGGGTCACTCAAGAATCCAATCACTTGTTGCTCATTAGCACGAACACAGGATAGGATAATGTAGTCTTTTTCTCTACCTTGGAAGGCGTCAACCGATGCAACTTCAACACCTGTATACATACTCTTGTCAGATAATGTTCCATTCATTTGCATGTACTGTACAACATATGCTCTTTGACCTTCATATGGGGTAACAACACCAATTTGACTTGGTTCCACACCATCCCTGAACAACTTGGTAATGATTCTTTCACAGTTCATCGCTTCAACCCTGTTCAAAAACGAAGTACCTGAACCTGAAATCTCTTCACGACCATAAACCCCCCAGAACATCATTGGAGTCTCTCTTATAGGCCATGGGAAGTTGGAATCGAAAATGGTTCTATCTTCCGCAGTAACACCATTTTGAAGGGATCCATCGTAAAAGACATTACTTGGGAACTCTGACAAACGTGGGTGCATACGATACTGCACTTCCAAACGGATAGGATAGTGGCCCAACTCGATCAACCTTTCAAACAAAGACTGACGTAGACCGGCATCACCAGCTTTCCTGTTCAAGATAACAGGTCCCAACTGCTGATGGTCACCAACCAAGATGACCTGTTTGGCACCCTTGACAATCGGAATCAAGCATTCTGGTTCTGAGGCTTGTGTACTCTCATCGATCAATACTGTTCTAAATTCAAATTGTTCTAGTCTTCTGTCACCGGCACCAACACAGGTACAACAGATAACATCACAATCTTTCAAAATGGATTTTTCGGCTGTTCTAATGGCTCCAATGTACTGTTTTGTGTCTTCGGCTGAAAGCTCACCAACTTCACTTTTCAACATGATCAGTTTCTTCAAGTTACCCTTGGCTTTAGATTTAACCAACTCATGCAAACAGAGGTCATTAACTGAAGTCTCAACATCTTCTCTGCTTCTTGCAGTTAGTCTAACCACCTTCAGACCTAACTGCTTCAATTTGGCAGCCAAATGATCAACGGCAACGTTGGATGGGGCACACACTAAGATCTTACCACTATTTATCTTAGATGCGTGATATATGATGGTGGCAGAAGTGACAGTTTTACCAGTACCAGGTGGACCTTGGATCAACGATAGTGGTCTCTGCAAAACTGTTCTGACGGCATTTGCCTGAGAGATGTTCAATTCGGCAAGATCTGGAATGGAAAAGATCTTTGGCATCTTGACGTCAAACTCAATGTTTGGAACCTCCTTACCTAACAATTTATGATAGATGTACGCAGAGACTGATTCTTTATCCAATGCGAATTTCTTCATTGCATCTTGCATTCTATCATAAGCGGTTCCCTTCCAGACAAATTCTGCCGTGAAGTTGTTGGTCAAGTTGGTAGGAGGTAGTGTTCTACTAGGATTCAATTCCAAAGTGTACTCTTCATGTGAAGCGCCAGGTAGTTTTATAATGTAACCTTTCTCCTCCCAAGGTTGATCCAATTCAACTCCAGAATATCTTAAGATGATCTCATCACCAACGGCAACTTTGATGCCGGTTGAATCAAACGTGGAGAAAGTGAAAGAAGCCAAATGACGATTGTTCAAACCTAATCCCCATCTCACGCTGATATGCTCCAAAGCCTGAGATTCCTTCAGTTGTTTATCATAATCAGATTCAAGCTTGACTAAAGGAGCAAACGATCTCTGATACTGGAAAGCATCGTTGTATCTCATCAGGATGGGCTGTACCTCCTCTTCATCTTCTGGTTTATCGACGTCTTCCAAGGTGGCATCCTTGTTCAACCTCCATTGTGCTTCAAGCTTTGCAATTTGAACGGAGGTGATCATACGAGCATCAATTGCATCTTCTTCGGTTGGTACCTGTGCAACCCATGGTAACAACTGTCTATCCTCAATTAGAGACTGCCACTGTTGAGTATCCCAGTTGGCATCCTTGGATTGTGCACATGGTAAACGGCACAATATGACAACAACGGACTGTTCTTTGGCAGAAACAAAACCTAAAATGAAAACATTCTTGGTTCCACAGTTGTAGCATTCCAAAGTGGTGTCTCCAAGGTCTGAGTTTGGATGGAGGGAGATGACGTTATGTTTTGCCATCACCAAGTGTGTCACTATATGGGAGCCACTTCCTGTACTTTTCGAGTTACAGAACCATTTGTTACAGGCGTTACACTTGACAACGCAAGCTTCTGAATGGATACCACAGTATGCGCAGGCGTGTTCTGGGAGTCTTGCTGGTTGACCATAGTGGAAATTGCCTGGGACACTTCCTTCATGGTCATCGTCGTATCCGGTGTGTGTACCTGATAGGGAAATGGTCTCACTGAAATCTGAGATTTCGGAAGCAGGATATTCAGCGGTTGACATGATGGTACTAGTTCAGTATCTATATAGTGTCAAGAGGAAAAAGAAGAAAATTGTGTGAATTTTCCAGCTTTAGACCATGGAGCAGCAAATATAGACTTTGATGACACGTTGATATATCTTCTTGAATCGGAACAAAACCAAAACAGACACCTGTTGATCTACTTGATTATCGGAATATGGCCAACCTACAAATATCTGATAGTCCTTGTTGGTGAAGGTTAAAGAGAATCGATTGTTAGTGGTTCGTCCTTACGAATCACCGCGTCTGTACATCACGCCCTCTATTAAATTTGTCCCACTGTTTTTTTTTTTTGATTGAAATTTTTCAGTGCTGGAAGCATTTCGGGCTGTGCCATGCTATTCTGATCTAACTCTAGACTCCAGGTATGGAACCTACTTTTTTCCTAGTGCTGGTTATCGATCAAGGTGAAAAGATATGAAATAAACAAATATTCTATCCTAACAGAGCTTGAATATTAGGTCGTCCGTATCTTTTATTTTATTTTAAGTGCTCCAAATAGAGCCACTATTCATCCATTTTATTCCCTGGCAAAGTTCATATGTCACCAAATAAATAATTAGCTTGGAATTAGCTGGAAATCTCACAAGTCAACAACATAAAAAGCATATGGTTCTCTCTTCCATACTGAAGAAGCCTATTATCAATAAAAACAGGCGGATCGGAAGAGTTGTTCGTTGTGAAACCAAATCGTATACTTACTTCTACCGAAACTCCAGTTTACAAACCTGGCGTGGAATATCAAATGCATATCTAACACAGTCGTTACATGTATGGGGGTGATTCATCCACTTTAATCAATTGTAGGTCAGTACAACAATGATTCATCTCTTTAGCACCATCGGAAATAAACCGAGTTTATCCCTCTGCTTACAACAATAAAAGATTGTTTGATCTACTATTGCATTACAAGCTTTTTTGATTAAAGTTTGTGATGGTTCCACCTTAACGTCTAGGCATTACTAGTCTCTGCCTTGCTCAGTACCCACAGAACGTTGTGGTGTGGTGTGGTGTGGTACGGTGGGAAGGCGGTATGCAGCAGCAGCAGCCTTTAGCGCACGAAGAATCTGAATCTCCGCGGAAAGAAACTAGTGTTTAATTGATTGATTGATCTCTCGTAAGGTACGGGTTGTTCCGTGTACTTTCCAACCGGTTTTTTGAGATGTACGTGGGGAATCATGATCGGTCAATTGATTATATCCAAGCCGCCATGACGGCGTAACTGTGTCATTCAACAGTATCCAATCATCTCAGTCGATTGCTGCTATGGTGCGTGTCTGTAGATTGGTGAGTAAGTACTAATACGTGTGGTTCTGGGAGGGATTTACGTACAATGACGAGTTGTTTCAAATTAACCGGAACAATTTTTAATTTTGGTGTAGTTGAGCAATCCATTTCTTTGGATCTGTGTGAAAGTTGGGTGAGGTTTTATCAATCAAGCATTTAAAATCTCTTAGCCAAGCTCGACATCATCTCAGCGCTCCAATGTTACACGGGTGCGATGCAACGTTGACAAATAATCAGGTTGAAAAGAGAGTTGGGAATTACATTACGTCAATGGTTTGAAATTGAAAGAGCAATCCCATTTGAATGTCAACAACACGTTTGAAGCATGAATGATGGCTTCACGGAGGGACTGACTGTAGCAATTATGTATGTTTGGAGGGACCCCTTCTCTTCTTCTCCGCTATCTACACCTACATATGTTTCGTCAACAAGGTACAAATAAACAAACCCCCTCCTCCTGTAGTTAAATTCTTTTAAGAAGTATGAAGGATGACCTCTCTAGTTTTGCGCAACTATTTCTCCACACTTTTTGTAGTGTAAATCTTCTTTAGTGTGGTTGATGTTAGGTGGTTGTGCATCGAAGCAGAACTGTTTTTATATGCAGGCAACTAAGTACAAGTGTGCGTGAAGTGTGAGTGAGTGATCAGCCAGCCCCTTGGACAGACAGAGGTGTTATAACGGTGCACAAGATGAAGTTTCGCTTGTTTTGCATCCAATTGATGGATTTGTATCATTCAAATCCAAGTAACAAGTAAAACATGATAAAGTTCTATGGTGTTCTTTCTATTCTTGCTTGACGTGGTAAGCTTGCAGGGATGCGGATGCAACCAGGGAGAAGATAGAGAGAGGACTGCGGTGAACGAAAGTCCCCTGTGGTGGCTGCAGTAAGAGTGGATTGGGGGGTGGTCAGATTGTAGGATTGTAGGGGGGAGAAGCCTACCGTCATGCCCTATGCAATGCAGGCGATGTTCAATTTATGGAGTGACAAATAAGACCCACATCTGTCTGTCTGTCCAGGCAGAGCAGGCTTTTGTCATTGGATTTGCTAGCCTGTCCCTTGCTTGTCGTATGTTCGATGTCTGGTTTCTCCAAAGAGAGTAAAATATATACGTGTTCTTCGGCAGCTTAACAAGTGGTATCAACGGGGAGTAAATGAGGTCTGGTATAGTTAGTTTATTTAAGTAATGCCGCTAAAATGAGAGAGGATGGATGACCCTCCGCGTGGAAGGCGGCGGCGGCGGTGTTAAGTGTTGGTGGTGTGTGCAGTCCAACCGACTGGAACAACGGTAGGAGTGCTGCAATAGAAGGTTTCGTTGTACGTATGGAACAACAGCTCTGCCGTGTTATACGTATGAATATAATGTATGAATGTATGTATGATGTAAAAGAACGAACAGAAGAGGATGATGGCCAACGCCCCAGCCGAATAGCCAAAAGCCAAAAGCGCCGTGTATGGTTTAGGACATCTATGTGTGTACGTACCTACGCATTGTGTACGTGATGGTTGTTAGTTGGTGATCTCTATTCATACCGTTTGTTCCTTGACATGACCCCGGTTCGTCAGTATATTGGCTCATTCATACCTTTCTTTACTTTGCCTTATGTATATGGCTTTATAATATATATATGGCTTTATAATATATATATATATATATAATATGTTATCTGTTGGTCAATTCTATATCTTAGAGTAGTTATGCTACATCTGAGTCTACTCATATTTATAGTTTCTTACCGATCCATAATTCCATCAATACATCAAATCTGCATACTACACCAGTATTTAAAACAATTCATCCTAGGACATACAGACAAACAAACATCAGCACTACCAAATATTTTATATCAACATTAAGTTCAGCTTAAGCCCATTAGACAAACATTATGACAGTATCTCTAAAATGGAAGAGACCGTCATTATCTGCCCATTCGTCAACATCCAACAGCCATGAAGCAGGTAGATCAGATAGCTCCCCCTCGAGACAGGAAGAGAATGAGGGGAGAAGTTTATCCCCACAATTGGATGATGAGTCGAGTCAGGGTAGCAGTGGTTCGCACAGAAGGTTTTCCATGTTTAAATTTGGTAAAAAGAGTAGCCTTTCCTCACAGAATGTGTTGGAACCATTGGGCGCACCCGATCCTCTTCTCAAAAGTGGAGACAGCAATGCATCCACAGAGAAATCGCATTCTTCACTTACAAATACTATAACAACGAGCACAATCGTGGAGAACCATAACCAAAACCAAAATCAAGATCGAGATCAACATCAACATCCGAATCAGAATCAAGTTCAGAATCAAGAGTCCTCAAATGTGGCATCGTCGCTGCGCAGAGGCTCTGATCGTTCTTCCTCCATCTTTGAAAGATCAGTTCAAGATTTGAACTCAATTCCTTTGACGGGCTCTACAACAGGAGTCTCATCAACAAAATCTTCAAGGAAGAACTCGGTTGTACTTTTGCCTCTCTCTACAGAATTGTACGAGAATAATAGATTATCACCAACGAGCTCAAACAGTAGACAGACCCAACAGCAGATATCGCCATCCTCAATGTCTCCATCGTCATCCTGGACATCACATCCAGGAGTGTTTCGCAGAAGATCAACCCAGATTCTTTCTCACAATTTACAGAATCCTCACCACTTAATGACCGAAAACTATACATCACCTATGCTAGACTCTGCTGTCGAAATCATCTCAAATACGGGAATGGACCTAAATACAATTGATCTCGTTCAGTATCCACATACATCATCTGTTGTTGCACCACTAGACCAACTTCAAAGACAACGCTCCTCAACATCAATCTCATCGCATAATAACAAGAGCCCATCCGGGAGCGCGAGTCAACAATCATCTTCTCATTTGGCCGGTCTATCGAGGAGACAAAGATCATACTCTTCCGGTATATCGTCACCAGTATTGAACGATTCATTGCCACCTTTTAGTCTCAGAAGAACACAGACGCAAAATCTTCCACATACCATCACCAACACCACCACTTCTCCAGTCACGAAGTCAATGACAAACATCAGTAGACATTCTTATTCCTCATCGCCAACTGTGACAGCCGCCACTGACGGTACATTTATCACCCCAGAAGGGCAGGAGAGGAAATCTATAAGTTTCTACTCATATTCAGACTTGCTTAACTACGAGCGTTCAAAGCCAATGCATCAACAACATCAAGTCACGGCGTCTTCCCCTGGTTCTTCTTGCGCGTCACAAGCAACAGCTAACTGTCACAATAAGATTGACATCTTGGGATCCCCAGTAAAGCAGCCCTCTTCTCCTCACTTACCAATGAGGCGGCAGTCGACGTTGTTACAGGGTCACCCGGATGACTGCATCCCTGCCAATCTAGATAAAGCTCTCAATTCAAGCATTAGTACGGTTAGCCTAAACGAAGAGAACGATGATGATATCAAGAACCTAGATGCATCAATTGCATCGGATGTATCGATGATCTCAGATGCATCTTCAGCAAACCCAGGAGATCCGTTGGAGGTCAAGATGTCCATGGAGGGCAAGAGGAAGATGAAAGCAGTCCGTAAGAAGCAAAGCACAAACGATAAACAGAACAACCAGCACCTCCTTTCCGAATCCCCATATGTGGTACACCTGGCCAAATCACCAACAACAACGACTGTGTGTTCAGCAGACGCTGAGGACAACGTTCGGGCATACTTCCCACGCTCGACATCAACGGTTTTATCAGACTCCCAACAGTTGCAATTTGAACCTTCATCACCACTGGAAGATCAGCTACAGAGGCACGTCTCATTGGTTGAATCCTTATCCTCTTTAAAGAGTTACACTACGAACAATTCCTATTTTGAAGACGAAATAGCGGATGAAGAAGCGGGTTCGCCATGCCGTAACGTGAGAGAAATTCTCAATCGGTCAGTTTCAAACACGGGAATCTCAGCAAAGTCAAAAGCGAAAGCAAAGCCAAGATCCGGTGGTGGTGGTGGTGGTGGTGAATTGCCAAAGACGATCAGTATCGCTTCTGCAAATGAGGTGTTGAAGAGCAAGTCGAAGGAGATACTGACCAATTTCGCACAGGCTGGTCCCAGGATTTAATTTCTCTCTTTCTTTACTCAATACTTATTTATTACTTTGCATTTTTAAAGCCATTATATTATACCATATCCTAACATTCGCTGTTACACAGCTTTTTTATTCTGTTTATTCTCTCCGGGTTTTTTTTTTGTTTTGACTTCTTAGGTTAGAGTCCTATTCCTATAAAATAATCTTTAATTTGGTTGACTAGTGAGTTTTTCTGTGGTTGAAGGCAGTAAACTTAGGTTAGCGGTTTGGCTGTCCCCCATACAGGACTGATTGGCCATGCCGAATAGAATAGGTCGGAGTGCATACACTGTTTTGCGGGGTAGAATGTCAACCACCCACCACAACCGAGACTGACATACGTCACAGATGCCCAGCTGCTTAAACCAACGCTTGAAAATTCGGTTCAAGTGGCAATAATAACATGCCAGAGGATGCGTTGAGTTGCCGTTACGATATTAACCTTACACTCAACATTCTGTATTCTCACTAGGACACCACGTTATCAACCATTTAAGAGGTGCTGGTTCAACAGTTGCAGGCAGCTTCGGCAACAAACATGCACAATGACACAATTGTTGAACGCCAGGGGATCTGCCGAGTGGTGCGGCTCAAAATCGTGTTGAAGAATAGCGGCGGCGGCGACCAACCTCCCTTTGGATTAATTTCAGGTTCGTTTCTCCAGGGGCTGACTGGGCTATGTTGGGTGGGATACAACTTTTTGATTGCCCGAGTCGTCCATTGATTAGTATCCAGAGAAACTTAGGGATGCAATTGTCCTTTGCTTCCAAGGCCAACAGATTCAAATAAGAGCACATAGCAAGGGTTCTCTCGGTGTCTGTGAAGTCAAACGCCATTTCTCAAGGGATGATGGAACTTCTTGGTGCTCATGCAACTTCTGCAAATCCCTGGGCGTTGGCACATTGTTGAAGCCGAACTTTAAGTGGTGAATTTCATGCTGCCATGCTTTGTATCGGCTGGGCGCTCAGGTCAACGTGTGGGTGGTGGATTGCTCAGCTGTTTAGCTGCCACGTTTCTCTATTTACATTCTGTTATGCGGCGGTTTCAACTGAGTTCACTGGAATTTCAGACGCTCTAGTTTCCTAATCCTCAGCTCGATTGATCTCATATAAGTACCCGCTGGGTTCTCCATACTTTTCAAAGAGCGTACTTTTCACAAAAAAGTTCTTTTTGGAGGCGATTAATTAATTAGAAAAAGCATCGGATTTTTTTAACCACACACAAGCAAACTACAACTAACTATCAATAATGTTCGGCGGTAATCATGGTAACGAAGGCCAACACGGTGGACAGCACGGGGGTCAGCAAGGAGGTTTCGGAGGTCAACAACACGGTGGCCAACAGCATGGTGGTGAACAAGGTGGCTTTGGTGGCCAAGGTGGTCAACAGCATGGTGGCCAACAGGGTGGCTTCGGTGGTCAAGGTGGTCAACAGCACGGTGGTCAACAGCACGGTGGTCAACAGCATGGTGGTCAACAGGGTGGCTTCGGTGGTCAAGGTGGTCAACAGCATGGTGGCCAACAGCACGGTGGTCAACAGGGTGGCTTCGGTGGTCAACAACATGGTGGCCAACAACAAGGTGGCTGGTAATTGTTACGTTCCAATATTGGTTGCTTACAACATGATATGTTATTTTACTGCTTCACTTAATACGATATTAGTTTCTTGATTTAGAATATGTGAAACATTTGACTTGTATGACCGTACGTCCTTCACAAAACCTTTACCACTTGAGAGCCAGAGTTATTTCTGTTTCTAGTACCCTACTTTATACACATATAATCAGCAGTGGGCATTGCTATCTCGCTCAAACAAGAAACGAAGGAGCAAAGACTTCAGACGAGTTTGCTTCCAAAAAGCACTTTTACCTGAACCTTGAAAAGCAATCGACATACGCGGCTGTGTGAGGCTTTGTTATACGTAACTTATCACGTAACGCAAAGTAAGCTTCACGAAATAATTAACATGTTTGACCTGTCAGATCAAGAGGGAAGTGAAAACAAAACAATGCCTCTAGTCTTCTTCAAATGGATATCTTTTGGCTTCGTATGATCTATCCGAAGTGTGTGTTCTTTAGAAAAATAACTCATAAGTCGTATTATACCAACGTTTTATTAGCTTATTACCCATACCTCAACACTTTTTCGGTGTCGAAGGAGACCAGCAACATACATCAACGCTGGTCAGCACCTAGATTAAAAGTATACATTTTCTAGAACATATTTCCCCTTTGCCATTAATTCAAGTTCATCCGTGGTGCTGTGTCTTCAGATTGGAAAAGAACATAGAGTTGACACATTTTACATTGGAATTAAAACTGCCATGTCAGAATATAAAGCTAAAGCTTCGAGCACGTCATCTAGAGTTATTGATCAATTGCATACACAGATAGATCAACTCTCTCAACAGCTCAACGAAACCAAAGTGGATCACACCGAGTTGAAGCAGAAATATTCAATCTTACAACGCCGAAATGAGTCCCTTGTTGAACAGCTTTCCAATGAGAAATATCAATCGGAAATCTCCGAGGCTCTATTGAAGAGAAAGGAAAGACGTGTCTTGGATCTGGAAGCCCGATTGACTGATGCTCTGTCTACCCTGGACTCGGCCAAGCTTCAGACGATCACTATCAACAGAAAGATGGAACGGCTACAAGATAACGAAACGGCCGTGTTATCCGAAAAGGAGCAATTGAAATCTTCCTACAATGCAATTGTTTCTTCTCAAAAGGAGTACAAGAGTTACATGAATAGACAGGTGGAGGAATTACGAGCTCAACTTGAAAACTTTATTCGGGAAAAGGACAATCTATTGAAGGCAAACATTGATATCATCAAGAAGCAAGATCCTGAGCTGATATCCTCGTTCAAGACGATGGTTAGATCAAGCAAACAGTTGGAAACAATGTATGGACAGAGGCAAAGTGCTGTTAATGAGGCTCTTGTTACCTTAGCTATTGCTACAAAGAATCATGGTGAAAAGACGAGTGCTGTCTTGACAGAATGTGAGGATGTTTTGAACGGTTTGAACAAGAATGAAAGTGTGGCTTCGATTATGAAGAAACTTGAGCAACTGGATAAAGAGCAACCTGATAGTGCAGAGAAGGAAAACTCATGGCCCAGTAAGTCTACCTCTGCGCAAAACTCCAGGTTTCACGGTACAGCTAGGGCAAGAGACGGTCCACTTTCCGTTACTCATACTAACAACTCCACCATTATGAAGCATCAGAAGATTATCGGCTCTAATCAATTGCATATCGCTAGAGTTGGCCTCTCAGCATTAGTTCAAATTAGTAATGGAGATCCATCCAACTCTTTCGAATCAACCCAAAGGAGAAGTCAAGAGAGTAATCATGATACTTGCGATGCTGCTGACAATGATAATGAAAAATATGACGAAACAGTATCATTGCATGGCGCTAATGATAACACTGCACGTCAAAGAGGCAGTTATCAAGATAATGATGAGTCCGATATGAGCATCCCAATGACACCAAAATCAGAGGATGATATGACGGTCTTTGACAATGCTGCTGATATTTCAGGTGATATCAATGCCACTCAAGCTTCCACTAGACGCAGGAGAAATCACAACAGAAAGAAAAAAAGAGAATCAAGCTGTGGCTTTGGTCTTCAAACTCCACCTTTACTTGACGAGACCGTTAATGCCGATAAAGTTTCATTGATTGTCAAGAAGGCAAGATCAACAGACAATCCGAGAAGAACACATAGCCGGAATACAAGTATAGCTAGTGATCAGATGAGAAACAGCAGTGGTGCAAGCTTAACTAGCGACCAGTCAAGAGCTAGCAGCGGGGAAATATTATCTATTGATGAGTGGATGGCCAAGAGAAGTTTTAGCAGCACCGCTGAGCAGCCTGCTAACACTACTAGAGGGTCCACCGGTGACTCCAGCAATAAGGCGGAAAGCGGTCGCTCCTCTGCAAGGGTGTCGAGTCAGAACCAGAACCAGAACCAGAACCAAAGGCATCGTGGTAAGGGGTACAGGTCTATGTTTGCCAGTGTCAGCGTTGAAGCTGATGGAGGAATGAGAAAGTTTTCAAATAAATTCACCGCTGGCAATGATTGAGCTTTGAATTTGGTTATTCTACTTAATTTATCTTTTAGTTTCTTTTTCCATTCGCATTTTATACAAGCATTTCTTTGCATCATTGTTCATATTCCAGCTTACATACTGGTAGGTCAACCACACTTTACAAATGTCATTGCCATATTCATTTGGCACTTATTCACAGAATTGTTGAAAATCTATTAGTCATACACATACACGGGTGATCAAGCAAACACCAGAGGAGGGGTAAAAAAGGCGAAGAAGAAACAGTTAATGTCTCCGAAACATGGAAGAAGAGAAAAAAAAAACTTTTTTCTGTAACAACAATCAGAACAAACCTTCAATCTCACCATCGGCATTGACTTCAACGTTCATGAAACCACACTTTGTAGCTAAACCAGGAATGGTCTGAATTTGATCTGCCAAAGCGTACAAGTACCCAGCACCAATGGAAGCCTTAATGTCTCTAATTGGGAACTTGAATCCAGTTGGGACACCCTTCAATTTTGCATCGTGAGAGAAAGAATACTGAGTCTTGGCGATACAGATTGGAAGATTCGAGAAACCCTGAGCTGCATATTCGTTGATTTTGGTTTGAGCAGCAGGTAAGAATTCAACCTCACCAGCACCGTACATCTTCTTAGCGATTGCTTCAATTTTTTCTTCGATTGTTGAACCTTCTGTTTGATAAAGGTAATCAAACTTGGAACCTTGGGATTGGGTTGGGTATTCTTTGAAGGCGCATTTGATCACACCAGCGGCTAAATCGGACGCACCTTGACCACCTTCTTCCCAATGGTTCGAAACAATGGCATCTGTTGCACCTGCTGCAAGGGATGCCTCCTTGATGACTTCATGTTCAGCAGTTGTGTCTGAAGACATTCTGTTGATGGCAACGATGACATCAACACCGTAGGATTTGGCATTGCTGATGTGCTTGGCAAGGTTAGCACAACCTTTTCTTAGCATCTCAACGTTTTCGGTTGTGTATTCCAATGGCAAAGCAGAACCTGCCTTAACCTCTGCTCCTCCACCATGAACCTTCAAAGCACGAACGGTGGCAACGATGATGATCACGTCAGGGGCTAGACCGGAGGATCTACACTTGATGTTTAGAAAACGTTCACCACCCATTGTGAAATCGAAACCAGCCTCTGTGATGACGTAACCTGTCTGTTCACGTTCCTCCTCTTGTGATAGACCAGGCTCAACACCGGCTAACTTCAAAGCCATCTTGTCAGCAAGGACAGAAGAGGCACCGATGGAAATGTTGGCAAATGGACCGGCATGCACAAAGACAGGTGTCCCTTCCAATGTTTGCATGATGTTTGGTTTGATTGCATCCTTCATGATGGCAGTTAGAGCACCTGCACAACCTAGATCTTCACAGGTTATTGGTTCACCCGCCTTTGAAGAGGCAACAACCATCTTACCCAAACGTTCACGCATATCATCGAGCGATGTACAAAGGGCTAGGATGGCCATCACTTCGGATGCAACGGTGATGTCGAAACCAGTCTCACGAGTTTGACCCTTTTCAGTTGGAGCAGTGTTGATGGTGACACCTCTCAATGATCTATCGTTCAAATCCAACACTCTCTTCCAAGTGATTGTAGTTGGATCAACGTCCAATCTAACAAACTTTGAGATTTCCTCATCAGACCATTCCTTTGGATCCTTTGTATCCAAGCCCAATTTTTTAATTCTTGGCTTTAGACCAATTGGGATGTTTCTTGAGCCATCCTTCAATTCAGGACAGAGTCTCTTCCATAGGGCCTTATCACCTTGAGTGTTCTCATGGAACATTCTTGTATCTAGAGCAGCAGCTAATAAGTTGTTAGCCATACCAACAGCATGGATATCACCTGTGATATGCATGTTGAATTCATCCATTGGAATCACCTGGGAGAATCCACCACCTGCAGCACCACCCTTGACACCAAAAGTTGGACCCATTGATGGCTGTCTAACGTTGGCAAAAGCCTTCTTACCATATGATGCACCAATGGCTTGTGCTAGACCAACTGTTGTTGTTGATTTACCTTCACCTAGTGGTGTTGGGGTGATACCGGTGACCAAGATATACTTACCGTTCTTTCTTTGGTGTAATCTATCAATGACGTCTAGTTTGACCTTACCTTTGTAAGCGCCATATGGTTCGATTTCATCCTCTAGGATGCCCGATTCTCTAGCAACTTCGGTGATGTGTTTTGGTTTTTGATTTCTTGAGATTTCATAGTCGGATGGAACTGGCTTGACCAGGTTTAACTTTAAACGTTTGAAGTCAGACATTGTTTTTTCTATTGGCATTCTCTCCCCGGTGGAGGTGTATGAGTGTGTGTTTGTATATTGAGTGATGTGATGAAAGATCATAAGATTAGAAGACTACATGAGTATATGAGAATTTAACAGGAGAACACAGAAGTACGATAATATAAGTTGGATAAACCTTTGGTAGAACCCTACTTACTTACTGGATCGGATCGAGGGGTCTCTAACCATACTGAACAGCCATGTGTTGCTGCCATGTGGGAAGTTTGAAAGTGTTGAAGTGAAAAATTTCTGCGTCTTCTTTTGACTTCTTTTTGGAGGAGTCAGACATTTTGACTCGGCTGTTTGTTCTATTCTTTTGTGTTACGTTTGTTTGTTTGATTGATTGAAAACTGCGGTGATGATTGATTGATTCATTCAATCTTTCTTAGCTTCCCATTATAGGTTTCAAACTGAAAAGATCCATACTCCATCTTCAAACTAACCATTCACCTGTTGTGTGTTTTACATAGTAATACTTTTAAGTTATGCTGTAGAGGTAAAATAAGGCAGTGTAGCATACACCAGTCAGTATGAAAAGAAAGAAAGATCCGCCGTTGGTGCCACAAAAACATTACAACCGGTGGTGTTTTATCGTATATACATGTTTGAATAGTGTTACAGAGTGGATATAGATATATATTATATACAACAGGTAATTGATGCCATGAGATGTCAGATGATAATCGGTCGAAAAAGGTCGAGCAAATCCTCCCCGAAGGGTTGACCTTGATGCAAGCAACAACCGATGAAAGTGACAACTATAAAGATGCAACTCACAACAACCTCTTCCACAAACTAGGTCCCAGATCAGTGGAAACTGTATCTGGATTCACTGCAGGATTCATCACCACTCTAGTATCTCATCCCTTGGATTTTGTAAAGTTACGACTGCAGCTTGATGCTCATTCAATGTCACAACTGGCAGGATTAAAAAAGATACGGAGTGACCTACTTATTAATTCCCTCTTACCAAATGGAAATACCAATTGGAAGCTCCTCATGCAGAATGTCTATAGAGGAGTCGGACCAAACTTGATTGGAAGCACAACTGCTTGGGGATTGTACTTTATGTTTTATAGAGAGTACAAGTCCCTGATGTACAGACTGGTGGTTGAAAGAGATATAGACATCTCAATTGGCGCTCCCCACTTTACTCAACACAAGGATAGACATTTAAATCCGGGTCATTATCTAATGTGTGGATTTGCTGCAGGATGGTCAACATCATTGATCACAAATCCAATCTGGGTGATAAAGACAAGGATGATCTCAACTTCAAGAGGTTCTCCCGGTGCCTATTTCTCCATCATTGATGGAATACAGCAAATCTACCTCAGAGAAGGCTTTGTTGGTTATTACAAGGGCCTATCCCCAGCATTAATAAGCGTTTCTCAAGGTGCACTTCAATTCTCCATCTACGACACGCTGAAAAACCATATCATTCAAAGAAAAGATAATATTGACCAAACCAAAGAGGATGCATCTTCTTCTTCTTCGCCGGACTCGCTTGACACTTTCCAGTACCTTTATGCCAGTGCCACTTCAAAGATGATATCTACCGTTGTGTTTTATCCATTACAGGTTGTCCGCTCAAGACTACAGGTGAACTACGATGTGAAATTGTTCAATAGATCAATGGTTTCTATGTGTTCAGGAATAATGCACAACGAAGGCATAGGTGGATTCTACAAGGGTGTCCTGGCAAACTTGATTAGAGTCTTGCCTGCTACCTGTATCACTTTTGCAGTCTATGAAAATGTCAAGAAGATTTTATCATGAGATGAGATGAGCTGATGACCCCGAGAAGAAAATTACACTTCCTTCTTCATTCCTCCATTCCAATTACTCTATCTCGTTTTTTCCCTCATTCTTACTTGTAACTAGTTAGCCAATACCCATATGTGTACTATATTCCTCATCCAATCATTCTTTATCTGTAAATGACACGTATATAGCGCCCATCTTTTACCCTTGTGGTGAAGACCCGTCGTCTATGACAAGTGTTGTTCGCCATTCGATCTTAGAGTGGCTGGGGTATAGGAAAGGGGAGAACCATGAATGCGCCACATATTTCCCGTGCCACACATATTGTTGATCCTGTTGATTCCCTCTCGCTTGACATCACAACAGAACACACCGTATACGATAGAGCAAAACCCACTCACTAATCTGGAATTGTTCCGTCAGTCATCCCCCATAATTGCACCCAATGGTAAAACCTTCAGTTCACTCAATTCATTAAGATAACATTCTGACTGACTGACTGATTAACACATAGGCCCATCAACCTTTTCAATATATATACATTCTCGCCCACCATGCGTATACTGTTAAACGCAAGGAACGAACGGACGCTAGCATTGGAATCTGATTCCTTCGTGCTACTGTTCAGATACGTCAGCAAGATTGATAGATGTGCAATTGAACTAGTTCCAAAACAAAAGTTCAACGGAAGGCATTTCAGATCCCTCTCAAGGCATAAACCTTTGGGTTTCTTAGGTTTGATCGAGATGTCTGGTCATATCTTCCTGTCTGTTATAACCGGCAAAGTTGACGTTGCCTGTCCCGTTCAAGGAGAGTTGATTAACAAGATTATGGATGTTGAATTCCACTGTTTGACCAGTGATAATTGGGATTTCTTGGATCTAAATGCTAATGGATACCCGATTTTTGAAGGGGATGATAATAATGGGGGGCCATCACCATCATCATCATCATCACAGCAACAGCAGGGTGTACCCAGGATTGAACAACAGCCTTGCTATGAACTGCGGAAACTATTGACGGATGGATCGTTTTTTTACAGCTCTGATTTTGATTTGACCTCAACTTTACAAACGAGAGGAATCAACACAGAACATTCATTGTCCAGCGATAGGTATCACTTGGATTACATGTGGAATGCCTTCATGATGGAAGAGATCATCAGCTTTAGAAACAACTTGGATGAAAATCTCAAGAAAGGTCTCGATTCAAACAAGTTTCTAACCACTGTGATAAGAGGCTTTGCAGAAACTCTAAGGGCAAGCATCGGTGGTCAAAAAGTATTTTTGACAATCATTTCCAAACAATCTTGGAAAAGGGCAGGAACAAGGTTCAACGTTAGAGGTGTCGATGATGATGGTAACGTTGCCAATTTTGTTGAGACGGAGTTGATCTATAACGATTCAGCGCATGTCTTTGCATACACACAGATAAGAGGTTCCATTCCTGTCTTTTGGGAACAAGACACCGCACTAATCAACCCAAAAGTGATGCTCACTAGAAGTTTTGATGCCACTCAGCCTGTCTTTGAAAAACATTTTGAAAATTTGAATGGAAAGTATGGTCCTGTCCATGTTGTTAACTTGCTTTCCTTCACAAAGACATCAGAGACAGAACTAAGTAGAAGATACAAACAACACTATGTTGCATTAGATGAGAAGAAGCCCGATTCTGTCTTCTTCACAGACTTTGATTTCCACCATGAAACTTCCAAAACGTATGCGCATGCATCAAACCTCTTGCCAGACCTAGAACCGTCCCTGGGTGACTTTGGGTTTTACTGTTACGACAAAGGTACAGATGAGGTCATCCTAGAGCAGCAGGGTGTCTTTAGAACAAACTGCTTGGATTGTCTAGATAGAACCAACGTTGTACAACAGGTCATTTCAATTGCTGCACTTGAGGGTTTTCTAATCAACTTCAAAAAGGGTGACCCATACGATTTGAAGAACAAGCACAGCTCCTTGTGGGCAGACCATGGTGATCAGATCTCCCAAATTTATACCGGTACTAACGCCTTGAAGTCGAGCTTTAGTAGAAGTGGTAAGATGGGATTGGCTGGTGCCTTATCGGATGCCACAAAATCAATCAGCAGAATATACATCAATAACTTTGTGGATAAGGGGAAACAGGTGGTCACCGATACCTTGTTGGGTAAAAATTCGAACCAGATGGCGGTTGTTATTTTTGACCCCGTTACCGAATACGTTCAAAAGGAAACGGGCAAGTATGAATCAAAATTTACGTCCTACGAGTCGATAAATATTCTTGTTGGTACATACAACTTGGCCGGCTCTACCATTTCGGGTGATTTGGGTGATTGGCTATTTTCAAAAGAAAATGGAGGATCGTCATACTCTCCAGACATTGTCATCGTTGGATTCCAAGAGGTTGTTGAATTGAACGCCACTAATATATTGAAGAATGATCATTCCATATCGCAGTACTGGCAATCCATGATTGAAAGACAGTTGAACCAAGCAGATCCAAATAACAAGTATTTCTTGCTAAGGGCAGAATACATGTCTTCTGTGCTGCTGCTCTTTTACGTCAAGGCTGACCAGGCATCAAGAATTACACAGGTTGAAGGAAAATCAAAAAAGACGGGAATGGGAGGTATGACTGCAAATAAAGGTTCTGTTGCTATCAGGTTCAACTATGGATCAACATCATTCTGCTTTTTCAATTCACATTTGGCGGCCGGTACTACAAATGTTGAAGAACGTTACAACGATTTCATAACTACATGGAATGCGATCAGATTTTCAAGAAACAGGCAAATCAAGCATCATGAAAACATTGTTTGGTTAGGTGATTTGAACTACAGAATCTCTAGGGCTAACGAAGAGGTTAGATCAATCATCGCCAGCGGTAAAACAGAAGTTCTCCTAGATTACGATCAACTCAACTTTGAAATGAAGAGGAGATCAGAAATGAGAGGTTTTAAAGAGCATCCAATTCGATTCAATCCTACCTACAAGTACGATAAGGGTACCTCCAACTATGATTCAAGTGAAAAGCAAAGAGTTCCTTCCTGGACTGATAGAATACTTTACAGGGGTGAAGAAATTACACAGATGAACTACAATGCGGCAGAAACGATCATGTTCTCGGATCATAAACCAGTGTATGGTACATTCAGAGGTAGGGTAAAGATAATTGACTCTGAGATTAAGGAACAGCTGGTTAAAAATCTGTACGAGCAGTACAACAAGTCAGCAGAGAACTCAAAAGGTCTGATGATTGAGCTCAACGAACCATTGGGTTCAGACGAAGGCGATGACAGATCTATATCCTCTTGGTCCAGCAGCGCATCTACTCCAATACTGATTGACGTATCATCCTCATCAACGAACAGTATAGGAGGAAATACAATAGGAGCAGGGTATGACAACAACAGTGTTAGGGGCAACGAACCACCAAAGCCACCAGCAAGAACGCCAACTACTACCAGGCGTAGAGTGCCACCCCCATACGATGCAAAGGAGGCAAATGCCATGCTACTACCTGCGCTATCGTCCAACTTCCAAAGCTCGATAAAACCACCTCCTCCTCCACAGCACAGAAAGACTCAGACGCCATTGCCAGTCTCAGCGCCGGTGCCCACCACCATAGCACCCACGTCATCGATGTCAATTTCAGCATCGTCAACAAACAGCTCATCTTCCAATATTAGCAATTCAAACAGCATTAATGAGAGCTATGGGGGGTACTCTTTAGAAGTGATGAAGCCAACAAGATCAGCAACTTCATCGCCATCCCCTGCTCCAATACAACATAATACTCCTCCACCTCCACCACCAAGAAGAATTCCTGCAACCCCACAAACAATGGCAACAACTAAAACAGCATCTCCATTGTCGAACATATCCACCACAACAGGCAAAGCAGCAGCATCATTGACACCACAGCTGGGTGCCACCAACAGGGTGATTCCAATAGTTCCAATGAAGCCTAAAGGCCTAGTTGGTACACCCACTGGATCCATCGAAAACGTGTTGTCTTCTCCTACAAAACCAAGCACGCCCGTTGAAGCATCCCCATCGCCTGATCTGAACAGATGGGCCCCTATGACGCCTAATAGGAAGATGTAAATATCGCTTGCTGTTCATTAGTTGAAGTGTTTCATATATGCTCATTTGCAAACGTTGTAGTTCTTCTGCTTAAGCCAGTATATTTCATGCATATTTTATAAAACGTGCCACTTGAGTGCTGGGGGCTATGGTCATCATGTTATGACTGTCAAAATGCATCTTTATATCTTTTGTCACCAAAAAGTTCAATTTTCATGAATGCAGAATAATAATATAGAGAAAAATGGTAAGGAATTAGGAAAGCAAAAAAAAAAACATACAAAAAACAAGAGGCGCCGTAACGATAAAAATAATTAACCAGGTGTCCAACATCATCTTTATTTTCACTCAAACTCATCGTAGCTGTCATCCGCAGGGGAAGCAACGTCAGAATCAGACTCTAGAGCATACGACTTAACTGTGGCCTTCGTCCTTCTACCAGTAGTTGCCCTTTTCTTAGGAGCAACCTCAACTTCAGCTTCCGAATCCAATGAAAGAATATCTTCATCTTCATCGTCGTCAGAAAGTACGGTTGAAGCTTTCTTTTTTCTTGATGCTGCTGTAATCTTCTTCGCAGCTGGCTTGTTGGTTGTCTTTTTCTGGAAGATCGAAGAAGCCGGCTTGTTGTTGGAGTCATCGGAATCTTCTGCTGATCCACCACCAAATGCAGAGAACGCAGTGCTGGACTTGGTTGGCGTGCTATGCTCTGTGGACTTGTTCAGACTACTGGAGAATGGAGAGGATTTGACACCAAAGACGGTTTTGAATATAGGCTCGTCGTCATCATCATCAAGATCAATTGCCTTTGACTTGCCCTTGGTTGGCTTCTTCACCTCTTCGTCGACATCATCCAAAATAGACGATTTATTGTTCTTCAGCGGTAAAATGGATTGTTTCAGCGTTGATGCTGAGGTGTCCGTCTTTGTTTTCTTCTTAGCAGCCTGTGTTCTGGATCCTTGGGTGTTTGCATCAGATGTAGCAGGTGCCTTTCTCTTACGTGGAACCTTCTTCTTCTTTCCTGGTGCGTCTGGAACCGAGGTCATACGAGATTCCTCATCAGCCTTCAAGAACTCCTCCCATGCAACCAAGAATTCATCCAAGTCATCATTCCATAGATCCTTTGCTGACTTGTTCAACAAGGCGTTCAATTCAGATTCCTTCTCGTTACGTTGTCTTAGGAGCTTCTCGTATCTTTCCCTCGTCAAGGCCCAAATTTGCATTCCCAATAGGTAGTCAAAAGTCGAAACTGCCGTAACGTTAGTGTTAACGATCGTCGTAGTCAAGGTTGTATCTGCAGCACCAACTTCGTCATCATCGTCTTCTTCATCACTGGACTCTTTCACTGGAGCAATTGAAATTGGCTTACCTTCCTTGTCAAAACCTTTGAAACCCAAACTTTGCAATTCGGCAACCAAACTTGCTCTCTTCTTGTTGCTAACGACCAATTCACCATCGATGATCATCTTGACAAAACGTGCCTGTGAAGACAACTTTTCCAACTGGTTGTAAAACTGACTGGACAAGTGGTCTTTTCTGCGTTGGTAGTAATCAAGTCTGATGTGGTAATAGTCCTCAATGATCTGGTTGACATGATCGTACTTCTTAATTCTTCCCTGTGCGTCAAAGGCAACCATGTTACTCGTGTTGATGGTGGAGATCAACTTGAACTTCTCCTTCAATCCTATCCTTCTAGCCTTTGCCATTTCTTCATCTGTAAGCTTGATTACAAATCTAATTCCCACACCGTGTTGTTCTTCCATATCTTTGATCCATGGTTTCTGCTTCTCGGAGCCGGCTAGTCCTTGTAGCAAGGACTCCTTCATGTTCACAGTCCACATCCTAGCAGGCAACTCAGTGATCTCCAGTGTATTATCATCAATCTCATCAATAACACCTTCAACTTTAAACTTATCACTTGCAATTCTCTCAATTGTTCCTTCCCAGCCTTTGAACCAAGGAACCATGTCTGACATTTCTTCTCCGTTCATTAAAGCTCTGATGTTGGCAATAATATCAATAGGGCTGAACGGTGGAATGTTGGTACTCCAACCAGATCCAATACCTTCGGTACCGTTGACCAAGAGCATTGGCAACACTGGTAGATACCATTGAGGTTCCACCGTTTGCTCATCATCCTGTAGATACGTGTATAGCGGATTATCCAATGGGTTATATGTCTTCCTCGTGATTGAAGATAACTCTGTGAAGATATATCTTGCGGCAGATGCATCCTTACCACCGGTGGCTCTTGAACCAAACCCACCATGAGGAACCAAGATATTCAAGTTGTTGGCACCGACAAAATTCTGAGCCAACGAGACAATGGACTGTGTGAGTGAAGCTTCACCATGATGATAACCTGTATGCTCACCAATGTAACCAACCAATTGAGAAACCTTGATCTCACCGTTCAAATTACGCTTGTAACAACCATACAAGATTTTTCTCTGTGAAGGTTTGAAACCATCAAGCACAGATGGAATGGATCTGATGTTATCTGCCATTGAAAAGAGAATCAATTCTTTGTTGATGAAGTCAGAGATAGGAATTTCGGTCAGAATTGGATCAAGGAATGTACCAGGTTGGAAACCTCTCAACCATTCCTTACGGTCATCAGCTTTCTTCTTGGAGAATGCTAGATCAATCAAAGATTTGTCCTCTTCGATCAAGGCATGGAAAGTCTTCAAGTGCTTGTCCAATTGACTGAAATATTCTCTGGCTTCCAATGGAGACGATGTACCCAAACCCTTGTAGTATTTCTGCTTGTAAGAAACTGTTTTGCCTTCAGTGTCTCTCCAGTTCTCATATTCTGGCATGTTGTAAAATGGAATAACTTTCTTTTTTTCTGGGCCAGACATCAAAGTAACCTTGACGATTGGAGTGATAAATTCGATTAAAAATTCTGGAATCTCAAGTAAACCAGGGAAAGATGTCTCCAAGAAATTGATAATCAAACCTTTGATATGCGAACCATCATGATCTTGATCGGTCATGATCATGATATGGCCGTATCTCAGCGATGTGACATTGGTTAAATCATACCTCTTCTTGTGTTGCAAACCCATAATCTGTTTGATGGCCTGAATTTCGGCATTCTTCATGATTTGGTCGGCGCTGGCCTCTCTGACGTTCAACATCTTACCCCTCAATGGATAACAACCATAGAAGTCTCTCCCAACAACGGATAGGCCAGCAACTGCTAAGGTCAAGGCAGAGTCACCTTCGGTTAAAATCAAGGTACACTTGCTACCATCCTTCGTACCGGCTTTGTTGGCATCTTCAAGTTTTGGGTAGCCGGTAAGTCTGCTCTTTCTGGTACCGTCATTCTTCTTCAGTGCCTTGTCAGCATTTGCAGCAACAATATCCATGACGTTGTCAACTATACCGGATGCTAAAACCTTCTTGACAAAGTTATCAGGCAATTCCAACTTCTTTCCTCCAAACTGGGTAGCCCTTGTTGTTAGCTGTTCTTTCGTTTGAGAGGTAAATGCTGGGTTTTCAATCAAACAGTTGATAAACAAAAACATGTTGTTTCTAATTTGGAAGGGTTTGATCATGGCCCTCTTGTTTTTCTTCTTTATCTGATCCAAAATCTTGTTCACTAGTAAAGTTGCAACTGTTTCGACATGGGTACCACCAGCAGTTGTAGCGATTGAGTTAACAAAGGAGACTTGATTGAAGTTACCATCTGAAATAGAAAAGGCAATTTCCCATCTATCATCGATAATCTGGTGAACTATTGTTGGTAGTTTTTCAACGGGAGCTGCGAGTGGTATTGGTCCTGGGGTACCTTCGTCGCTCTCTTCAATCTTCAGTGGAGTTGGATTGTTCTCATTTTTGTCTTTTTCTAAAGCTTTGACATACAGTTCAACGTATTGTTTGAAGTTGGTGATTCTAAGAGGCTTTCCGTTCAAGCTCACTTTGATACCTCTGACAGAACCACACAGATCGTAGACTCTTCTCTTCAACACTCCAAGAATATCTTTGTCCAAGGTTTGCATGTTGAACTTTGCAAGATCCGGTTTGAAAATGATCTCTGTGTATTCCTCCTGTTTCTTCATGGTGGTAATCTTTGGCTTTCCAGACTTGCTCATGTTGTCTGTCCATGTTTGAGTGTAGAGCTTTTGAGTGTTTTTGTCAGCTGTTTTGACTGTGAATTCGGTGGAAAAGATGTTACATAGCTTGGCACCGTAACCGTTTCTGCCACCTGTGACTTTCTTCTGATCATCATCGTAGTTACTTGATGTCAACAAGTTTCCAAAGATCAACTCAGGGATATAAATCTGTTCCTTTTCGTGAATTTCAATTGGAATACCTTTTCCGTCGTTTCTGACGGATATGACGTTTGCTTCGGGGTCAATCTTCACATCAATTTTTTTCATTGTAGGATCTCTAATCTTGTTATCCGCGGCGTTCACAAGGATTTCATCAAAGATTTTGAACAAACCTGGGACAATGTTCACCAATCTCCTTTCCATTGATTCTGAATCTTCGCTAAGAACCCATTGCTCAGAACCAAACTTTTCTATAGAGCCAATATATGTGTCTGGTCTTTTCAAGATGTGCTCTAGTTGAGAAAGCTTTTGATATTGATCTGAAGCGGATGAACTTTTTGACTTCCCTTTGGGAGCTGATGAGAGTGTGGTGTTTGTAGAGTTTGAAAGAGGGGTTTTTTTCTTTTCAGATGCAGGTTTTGTCTTCTTTGCAGCGGATAATTTTGGGGCTGGTGCTGGTGATGGGCTTGACTCCATCATGAAATCGCCGTCATCATCAAAGTCACTCATCTCTTGACTTTTTGTGGATTGGTTTTCGTTGGAAATGCTGAATGGTCTATGCTGGGAGCTTTGAGAGAAAGCTGGGATGCTGTGCAAATTGTAAGTTTTGTTTAACGGTTGTTTTATTATGGAGCTGATTTGGAGGGCTAGAGCTTTTGAAGTCGCCTGTGTTCTCAGCAGTGATCGAAACAATATATGGGTTTTGGACAGTTTGTGGAGAGATGATGCAGTTGGGAGGGAGGGAACTTCAAAACAAATCTCGATCTGATTAAACGTGGATGGATGTATAAATGGTTATCCCTTTCATTTAAGTTTGCTGTAATGATGGTGGCTGATGCGATGGTAATTTGTTGAAAGAAAAGACGAAGAAAAAGGGGACAATAACAAGAGTATGAACAAGAAGACATCTCTATAAAACACATACAAAGACACGCTAATGATCCCAATCCCCATAAACAAAAAAAGGAAACAACATGAAACCAATAAATATGGTGCAGAGGTGTATATTCTCCAATAAAACACGCTTTCAAGAAAAAAGGTTGACGCGTCGCGCTGTTCTCTTGATCACGTGCTTCTCTGGATGGATGGATAGAGAAGATAAATTGGTTATCATCGGAATGGAGGAGATGCCTATGCTGAAATTTTATAGATACAACGCACTGACTACACTTGATCTATGTATATCCATAACGCCACATAAAAACAATATCAATTGAAAGCGAGTTATTACAAGCCATTAAGCGACTAACGTTTCCCATCCTGTTCGCTCGTATAGTACAACAAACACCAAGAAGATGCCAGCAAAAGCTCAAACACTATCAGCACGTACGGGCAACCCCCATCCTGCCGAAAAGCTATCCAAGCTAATCGATGCCGAATCCAAAGACATACTACTAAAGGCTCCACCGGCATTGCTCATCGAAGACCCAATATACTCGAGCAAGCTCAAACAGCTGAGAAACAACGAAAAGTATTCTTTCATTGTACAATGGTTATACCTGATGAAGCACGTCATCAAGATGAGTGATGCCTTTGACATTGAGACATTGGAGGAGGAAATCCTAGGCATTGCCACTCCATTGTTTCTCAATAGTTTGAAGACTAAACTGGTGTTATTTTTGATCAACCATAAGATGTACAACGTTGAATCCGAATTTGACGAGTGTCTAAACAGAATCTTCCAAAATGTTCTTGAAGAAGGTCGGTATATCGAGTATGCAAAGTTGGAACTTTCCGGCAAGATTGACATCCTGCATGATTTGATACAGTTTGCAGATGCTAAGAATCAGGACAACTTTAGAAGAATCGTTGATAAGTATCCCAAACCGCACGAAAGCGTTAGAATAACGCCACTCTTGGAAATAACGAAGGATAACACAAGGGAAGAATACTTCATCCTTGAAGATGCAAGGCTCTATTACAAAAAGCTCGAATTTCAGCCAATGGTCATACCGAGACTAAGAAAGGTTTACAAGAAGCAGATCAAAGATCCATTAGAAACATTCTACGACATTGAACCAAAGGTTGTGGAATATACCTGTCTCACAGTTGGAATCTATCAGTTTGATTCGTACCTTCAAGACCTAAAGCAGAAAGCAGGAAAGAGAATAACATCCACGGAATTCAGACTTTATACCATTCTCAAGTTTCACCTAGACAAGGTTCTTCAGCACGATCTAAAGAAGAGAAAACAGGCACTTGCTAGGAAGAGAGAAATTCAAATGCAATCGCTGTTGGCCAACAGGAAGAGATCGTCCAGGTTGGAAGCCAAAGAGACGCAGAAGTTGGAAGAGGAAGAGAAAAGGAGACAGGAGGAAGAGGAGTTGCGTGAACGTGCTGCTGAAATAAGAGCAGCAAAAAGAATGAAGTTGAAAGAATCAATGTATTCTTTCTCTCCTTCACCTTCACCTTCACCTTTTGGGTCCCGATCTGAAAGGATGAGAAAGAGAGAGGAAACCCTTGTTGCTTCAGGTGTCGTTACAGAAGAGGAAGAACCTGAAAATTGGAAGTTTGACTGCGTCTGTGGTGTCAAGGCTGATAATTTTGACGATGGTAAGAAGATGATCAACTGTGAGTTTTGTTCAAGATGGCAACATTACGATTGTCAGGCCGATGAGATCAAGGAGAGGCTAGGTGGTGATGAGGCCAATGGAAGTTTTAAGTTTAGGTGCTCATATTGCAAAACTGGGGAAGAAGAAGAAGACCAGGTTGCAATTGCTGCTGCTACTGCTGCTGCTGATGATGATGATGAAGAAAAAGTTGTCGTTGAAAAAGAAAAAGAGCAGCCAGAAACTGTTGAGGAGGCAAAGCAAGAAGGAGTTGTTACCGAAGAGGAGAAAGCGTCAACAACGGAGAAGGTTGAACCGCAACAAGTTGCTGATGAACAAACGTTTTCAATTGATGCTACTACCCAACCGAGCCAGTCAGCAATAAAAGTCACTGCGCCTTCTGACAATCAATCTACCGACACTAAATCAATATAAATAACTCTTTTTTGAATAATTACGACTGTTTTGAATTGATTCTACTTTTTCAACTGTACAAAGTTAGCTTTCCCCAGTTACAAAACATATACCTAAAGTTAAGCTGCCTCTTTTGCAGGAAATAGAGTCATATATTGCCGAAACCTGTTGAAAGGATTATAATGGCTAACCCATCCCTAAGCAAACTACAAGAAGATAGATAATAGTACTAATAAAAATAATAAACGCTATTGTTAAATCGAGGCTGGTTGCTTGCATCGATCCCTGAAATCCAAATCGATACCTACCAGATCAATGGAGAATCGGTTTTGGTATTTTCTTTTGGCAAATCTACAAGACACGTCACAAGCATTTTGGCACCAAGCCTCTGTTGTGAACGCATGTTGGATATAGATAACGAGTGTAAAGACAAACAGACAGACAGGTAAAAAAGTACAGGGCAGGCAGGGAAGGACAGGACAGGACGGAGGTTTATAGAAATCTTGACGTGCAGTCTGGGGGCTCGCTATATTCGGATAGGTAACAATAGGCCGCCCGATAAGATGAATAGAGCCGTTGGGTTCTATGCTCTTCCACCTCTGGTGTTGGTTTTGCCTGTGCTTCCAGAGTATGCCAAGAGCTAAGAATCCTGAGACTGTTTCTGCGTGTGCTAAGAATAGTTAGTGACTTTAACCGGTTGAGTTGTCTCTTCAAAGCCATATATGTAACGCTGCATTCGTATTAGCTTGGGGGTTTCATCCCTCAGAAAGGATGAATGTGGCATGCGTCATTTTAGAGACATGCGCGGCGCATGTGTGTGCTGTATTTTTAACTTTCCATCTGGCCTGACCGTTGTCAGTTAGCAGAGGCAAATTGAGATATTGACTTCGAGTAACTTTGAAGGAAAATAGAATGAGAAATGCTATAAGGCTATGTTAGTTCTGGAATGGATCTATGTAGAAGAGGACAGGGCTGCAAGGTTTGCAAGATGAGCAACAACGATCTTCAAAGCAGATAATTCTTCATCTCTTAGCTCTACTTATACCTACAACCGAGGTAAAAAAAAAAAAAAAGTACTTGTGCGTGCGAATATGCGGTATGTGGCAAAGTAGTAGTTGTAGTAGTAGTAGTAGTAGTAGTACGAGTACGAGGTGTATAGAGAGAGAGAACCCAACCCCGGCCGGGCCTGTAATAAATGCATATACGCGTGTGCGCGTCTTCCTGTGTGGGAAGAAAAGTTTCTTCTTCCTGGAGCTTCGCACCGTCACCAATTAATTAATTAGTCAATTTCTCTTGCAAAAAAAAAAGAAGAAGAAGCGGTTGGGAACACAATCATTGTTTCCAAACATCTTAGCAAGGCTGTACTGTACCTATTGTTTTTGTTTCTGTGGAGAATCGTCAGTTTAGCATTGGCAGCAGTTTGATGGATTGAATTGGAATGCAAATGCAAGACCCCTCGGTGGTGTCCCTCGGGAGGGGGGCGTAGCATACCCACACACACTGCGCCATCTCGGATGGTTTGCGACGGGTCTACTCTATGCCCATCAGTGTCATCATCTCATACCTTTCCGAATTGTCTCTTCAATTATCGATGGAATATCTGATTGTTTTGTGTCGGTCATAAAGTTTGACCGAAAAGGAATTGTTGATAGTTGTGATGACGGTGACGTAGAGGCAGCCTCGTTTTAGCCATCCACTCCTTGCGCGGGCATCTTCTGCCATTACGGCCGTTAGATACATTTAGCAGGCTCTAGCAGGCGCCTCCTCCTACTGCCGGATGTCCTGGTGTGGTTGCCACGTTCAACGGGTGCAGAGCAGAGCAGAAGCAACAATCGCCCGCAGATCTTGGAAATAGAGACAATTATCGCCGCCTCATTTACATCCGTCCTCTACAGATTTCTCCTCGCCCCGAATGGTTTTGGTTTATTAGTGAAAAAGACCGACTGTTAATTTGGGGATGCATGAATAAGGATGATCGATTTATTAGACAGACGAATGTGATGATGGTGCTGCTCATTAGGTCGTTAGTTCTAACAAATAACCGTTCTTTGTACTTGCCTGTTTGGATTTGTACCCTAAAGGATGGCCATTATCCGTTTTCATTTGGGGCTGAGTTCGTCTTAAGCTCGTTAGAGCAGTCCTAAAAGAGAAAAAAGACCGTTTGAGTTATCATCAGGCAATTTTCCAACTACGTACACATCAATTAATCAATCGAAAAGGAATGTTTCCACCATGATGGTTGTTTAACCGGATAGAAACAGAAAGCAATTGGAGCCATCGGGGATATCATATCACTAGCCAGTTTACTCTCGGTGCTTCTTTCTTGCCGCAGATTATCTCATTAAATCCGGTGCTGTGCAGGACTTGTTCTCTCTCTCTCTCTCTCTCTCTGCCCTTCGTATGCGCACGCCGCGCGTAGTATATACATGCATGCGTATATGGTGTATAATATATAAACACCATCCTATCCGCTCTGGGTTTTTCTTATCCTTTTTTTGCAAGAGATGACTCACTCTCTCACTTCAATTGCAATTTTCCATCCTTTACATCCATTTTAACATCACTCAAGTTCCTATTTATCATCATTTTCAACAACTCTACCTTTCGAAAGTGCCAGTCATCTATAGATACCACATCCCTCAACATTGAACATCAACTAGAAATCTCTATTTTTGGACCACTGCACACGACTATTTCCAATTAGTAATCAGCAGTTTTACCCTCTTTTTCACCATACAATTAATACCCAAGACAACGACCCCATGAAAATGAAGGAAAAGAGACAAAGAAGTAAGGTTTCAACGGAGCATATTGATGGTAAACTCACGAAGAAGCTCAAGGTGAAATCCATACCAGTGTCATGTTTAGAGTGCAGGAGAAGGAAGATCAAATGTGACAGAGGTGTCATTTGCAAATCATGCAACAGAAAAGGCTTAAAGTGTGAATACCCAGAGACCTTTAGATCAATCAAGATCGAAACAACACTACAGCCATCAGAGGGCGCACCAGCCAACAAGAAAGAATTCTCCCTAGTTAGGCCTCAAAAACCAACCTCCAGAACCAACACATCCACAAAATCATCAATGGGTGCAGTGAAGGAAAGATCGCTCTCTTCAATTGGCAGGTTGCATGCCTTTGACTCATCTTCATACAAGACTAGTGACGTCTTGACAAAACCAATCTTCAATGGGAAGACAGTCAGATACATGCTCGCAAATAAGATCGAACTACCAAGGATACTAGAGGATGAGGAAAGTAACGTTAACCTTCTCAAGTCCTGGTTGGGTGCATACTTTGAATTGAACCTACATGCATACCTAGCACTTGAAAAAGGTCCTCTTTTCAATGCTTTGGATAACGTCATTTCCGATTATAAATCAATGGAGGCAATCATGCTCATATGTGCAATCATACTTTCGTACATTGATGATGATCAAGATAGGATTTCTCAAGATTTTACCGGATCCCAAACTGATGTGGTTGGTATTCTATTTAACAAGTTTAAAGAAATTAAGGGGATGAGTCAGTATTCCAAAGGGTTGTCAAGACTACAAAGTTTATGTCTCCTCATGGATACATCCTACGTTGATGACGATATGATGAACTCGATCTGTTTGGAGGTGTTTTCAAAGTATAGCGATGTTCCTAGGTTTACACACATCTTCTTACCTTTTGAAGCGCTGTACGTTTTCAGATGCCTCATCTTTGAACGTAAGCCTTTGCTATCATCAAACACTATAACTGTGGAGATGCCCGAAGGTTCAACCTGTAACGTTAAACTCGTGAGGCAGGTCATCGAAACAGCAATGACGCACAAGACAGATGTTGATTTGGAGAATAATTTCAGAGAACATATTGCAACGTTTGAAAAAGATCTCAAGTTGTTATACTCAAGCAGAAAGGCCAACTTTGAGATGTTTGAGGCTATCACTGGTAAGATTTTGGAGAAGGTTCAGCCTTTGTTGCTGTACCACTACTGCTTGTTCAAGCTAACTTCATATCAAACACCAACAGATGCGCTATTGGAGGTGATCTTGAAACTTCTCAATTATACCATTGAACTCATGTCTTTTGAAAATTTCGATTTGTTCTGTGGTGGCTCTCCATTGAAGAACCTCATGAAACACATGATGCATGATGTATTGAACCAATTCAGCCTCATTTGCTTCTCTTCTCAGTTGAACTCTAAGTTTGTTGGGTTGGTTGCCTCCAAGTTTGAAAGAATCTCAACCTTTGAAAAGAACCATATGGATCTGGGCTCTTTGATCTCGAGGACTAAGGACGAGGATGGTAACTTTGGTGGCTTGAGTTTCAGAAATGGTGTTTTCCGTGAGGAAGCCCTTGAAGGGTCAGACATGGAAGAACTAGAGGATGGTGGTGCATTGAGCGTCTCTGATGATGAAGAGGAGAAACATGAAACAAGGGAAGCTTTCCCCGTTGTTGTTGAAGAAGTTGATAACGAAAAAGAGGCGATCGATGTTGCCATTGCAAACATGGGTTTAGAGTTGGATCTAGACATGGATTCCTTTGGTTTGTCACAGTCAACCGGTATATCAAACTTCAAATCGATGAATATGTTTGCCGGTGCCAATGTCATCGAACAATTTGCCGGCTCAGCATCATCAACGATGATGGCAACATCAAATGGTGCCATCGACTCCTTATCATCACCATCTTTGTCATCTTCACATTCCTCCGGTTTCCAACTTGTCAACGGTGGGGATGCACTGGGACGGTCCTCCGAAACCGTCACTTCAAGCACGGCAACGAGCGTGCAATCTCCTTCGCTTTCATGCTTCTCCGAGAACGAGTCGTTGCCAGCACCAGGCACCTCCTCCAGAAATTTTGTTGGGGCACACGGCTTGGGAATGAATGATGTCTCTGTTGTTGACAATTTCGGTAACAACATTGCTGCTGCTACACCCCAATACGGTATGCCTGTTGTTGGGAACTCCAAGATGGCTGATCTATTGATGGTCAACTCTTCAGGATTCATGCCTGACGACTACGCTCCTGCCTCCCCTGGTGCATTCATTGGTACGCCTGGGTCTATCACTGGTGAGTTTTCAATTAGCAAGTTCCCATTCGGTAGCTTTACTGAGTCTGGTTTTGCAGCACGTTTGTTCGATCTTTGATAGATTCTAACTCTTTTCTGATGGATTGTTTGCTGGCTCTTCCAATTCTGTTTTTTATTCTCATTTTGTTTTGTTAACGGTCTCTTTTGTTTAGGTGGCTATATGAGCGCTTACTATATTTACTAATACTTATTCGACCTTTACTTGATATCTGGCTGCGTGTCTTTTTGGATTGTATTTTTTTTGCGCTTTTTTTGTCAGAATTCTCACCTGATTATATATGATTGCAACTCTCGTCTCTTTCCTGATGTTGTGCCTGTTGCCAACATCACTTCGACAGTTGATCACCTTTGAACATGTACATACTACTTTAAGGCCCGTTTGTCCTTGGTTTTATTAAACAAACTATACATTCCTTGAGGAGCAAGTTTGATACCAAGTGGCGGTAGAAATAAGTACACTAAAAATCAATCAAATTAAGCAAAAAAGAAGTGAAAAAAAACCTAGAGAAAATTGCTTCCGGTGGAACAAAAAGGTCAGCAAAAGGAGAAGAAAAGATAAAAGTAAGTGTATGAATGGCATGGATGGAGGGGCGTAAAAGTACAAAGAAAAACAGATGAGTTGGTATAGACAATATCAGAAGTCTGAGCAGCAGCAGCGCTCAAAACAGAGTGCCAAATCGAACAACCAACAAACAAACAAACAAAAAATGACGGAATAAATAAAGACTCCCAAAAGACAAGAAAAGTGGACCATAAAACAGTCACCCTTTGAAACCCTTGGCCAAGTCAATGTCCTTCAAATCATCAACTTGGTCCCCACCTTTTCTGCTTCTCAATGGACTGCCCAGTTCCACCTTGCCCAGTACTCCCCCTGGTCCTAAACTGGTATGATTGTTTGTTAAGAGGTTGTTGTTGTTGTTATTACTGCCATTGCCGCGATTGTTGTTGTTAACGGCTTGTCCTTGGACCGTCTTACCGTTGTTATTCCCCGTTGAGCGGCCTCCAAGGGGAGTCGAAAACTGAACGTAGTTCCAAAGTGCCGGTGATGAGTTAATGGAAGGGTGTGATTGCGAAGAAGATGGGGTTTCCAATTTCAGTTTTGACGCTCCTCTATCTGGCGTGTATGCTTCAAGTGCACTTACTTGGTACTTCTTCGGGCTTGATCCGTATGGAGTTGTGCCGTTTCCTGAAAGTGACTTTCCATCAGGAAGGGTTGATCTCTCTTGTGACGGATCGTGTATATCAGCATTTATAGGTTCGTTCGTGGCATGAAAATTGGCAAAGTCTTGGAGAGACTTGGGTGGTGAAGATAGCTGGTCCTTGGATCCTGAAGACGAAGCTTTGGCCACTCCTGAAAGGCTGGCAGCCTGTGTGATGTAGTTCAAAGCATCATGGGAGTTTGTATGAACAAGATGATCGGTGGGCTGTTGAGGTCGTGCAGAAGCCAGCAAAGCCTGGTTCTGGTGCATGTTGGATTGCATGCGATACGCATCTGGTTGCAGCTGGTGCATTTGAGGAAGTAGTTGTTGATGTTGCTGTTGCTGTTGCTGTTGTAGTTGTGACTGTGGTTGGTAGCCATTTACTTGCTGTAAGGAAGGTGCTTGTGAAGATTCATCTCCACTAGGTAGAAGTCCTGAAGATGTTGCAGACGTGGTAGCCTGCAATGCCGTTCTGCCAGAGTCTGGTAACCCTTTGTTTCTTATCAAATGCAGTTGCAGTTGTCTAGACACGCTACTTCCTCTCTTAATCTTGTTCAACGTTCCTTCATCCCACTTTTTCAAAAATTCTTTTCTGTAATTCTCACTGATTTGCCACTTCATACCTTTACCTGGTTCATTTGGTTTCCTTGCAACTTTCTCAAAGGCTTTATTCAAGGAAAGGTTGTGCCTAATGGAGTTCTGCCATCCCTGCTTGCTATGCCTATAATATGCATAGTGACTTGCTATCCAGTCGTAAATCTCTGAGAGTGATAGTATACCTTGAGGGTTCGACAATATGGCCTGTGTAATCATCGTTGCATACGAGTATGGTGGTTTCAAATCCTTTGCTTCATCTTTGGAGAAATCTTGGTCTGAAGAATTCCTGCCCCCAGAATTAGGAGATGACAGCAAACCATTGCTGGCAGAGTTCTTATTGTACATTTGGAAGCCCTTGACGTTATTGTTGGCATAAGTTGTGGTGATTACCTCCGATTTTGGCCTTTTGTTTTTCAAGTTTTGCAAAAATATGTTTGATATGACAGGAACTGCATCGGGCAATATAAACATCATTTGGGTGCCTCCAATGTCTATGATATGGCCGGAATTTAGGTAAATTGGGTGGCCCTCTGTGTTAGAGTTGACTCTAACACCGTCTAGTTTCAACCCGTTTCTACCTAGCAAGAGTAATTCCCATCTTCTGGACTCCAAGTTGTACGATATGGATGCATGTTTCCTGGAGACAACCTTTGAAGGCCCCAAGTCAATATCTACCTTTTCTTCAACTTTGATAGGGTTTTGAGATTCTGTGTTTCTACCAATGAGCACCTTTAAACTTTTCACGTAGAATGTCCAATCTTTTCCGGATATCTTGGCATATGCCTGGACCTCATTGTGAAGGTTTCTGTCATTACTGTAAACCATGGAGACGGTGGTGGGGATGTTGTCAGGTGGTACTGTCAAGTCTTTGATCACTTGATTGATTAGATCGTTTGGGTCATCGTATGGAAGCTGCATTGAAAACAATTGGTAGTTGTTAGTAGTCGTCACTTTGAAAAATAACAAGCAGTACAGGATCATATTCCCAAGCACGTGTGTATTCGCTGTGTTAACTTGTCAATGGTGTAAGCACTTGCTCGGTTGGGCAGTAGTCAAAGAGTCGTCTTGTCTTATAGTTCTGAGGAAATTGGTCAAGTTTTTCCAATGCAACACAGATACAGCCGTCATGTGTGAGACTCTGATGGATACAGTGCGATCAAAGAGATGCAATTCCGGTGGTATATTGGAAAGATATACTCACATCATGGATGTTGTTGTCCTCCAAATGTCTCTTCTTTTCAGAGGCCATTCTTGATGTTAGAAGAGAGACGCTATGGTGCTAAAAATGATAGATGGACTTTTCAATGAAAAATAATTGGCAGTAAATGTCTAGTTGATGAATCGAGCTCTAGTGTATAAGTGTGATGTTATACCATTAGTGTAGAAGTTAGTCCTGTCAGTTTATGAAAAGAGGTTGTTGTAACTTCTCTTGTCCTACAATTTCAATGGTTTTTTTCCTCTTGTTTTTCTTTCGAGTTCTTCCACATACATAATAGAGTAGTAGGTTAGCAAACAGCTGTTCGGGTGTTTATGTTTTTTATATTTACATAATAGAGAGAGACGCCCAGGGATTGGATCATAGGTGAGCGTACATTTTTGTATGGGTGTGTCTCCCTGTTGTAAGAGAAGAGCTACCGGGGAGGAGCCACAGGCGTAGAAAGGAAGGGTCTGCGCTCTCTTGGAGACTACTACGCTCTTGGTCCAACTAACAGCAATGAAGTTACTTACCTACGTGGGATGGCAATGCGGTTGGTACGAGATTCAGCTGCAACTGCTTGCTATAAAGTCTCTCACCAACGACAACTTCCCTTCTAGGAAGTTTTACTCCGCAGCAGGTTCACCGTACTTCGACTCGGTGCTACATTAGTTTCACGTGCTAACAGCACAAACAATTGTGAAATCCGATCTGGAGGAACATCTGCCATGCTTCCCTTTCCAATCTCACAAAACATGTGCTCCGAAATAAATCCATATCCAAAATATTCATTGATGCATTAACGCAAAACCCAAGTGTATAAAAAAGATAGCGAGACACAGAAAAAAATCGAAGCCAAACAATCACCGTCAATCAAATGGACTCATAAATGGATCTTTCATCATGGCATCGCTACTAAATCTGTTTGCATCGCCCGGCAAATCAAGATTAACCTGTAACAAATATTCACCAATATCTCCAGTGCCAGTTCCTGAACCCATGCCAGATTCTGTATCATCGTTGGCGTTAGCATCAGATTTAGCGTGATCAAGAGTCTCTTCATTCGAAGCATCAACTTCTCTCATGTTCATCTCTGCAACTTCACTGTCGCCAATACCGTTTACACTATCACCCTCTTCGCTTTCCCCATCCCCATCCCCATCGAACAACAGCAATGGAATGTCTCCCCTAAGGAGTCCAGTCTGTGGCGTGGCACCAGCGGCAGGAGGAGCCCTAGCCAGAGAGCTTTCCGATGAGTCATGCTGCAGTTGGGCAGCCTGTCTATTAAACGAACCTGAAGATCCACTCTCATGTTCCGTCCTATCGAACGGTATTGACAATCGCCTGTTGCTTAGATCCAGTTTTCCCTGTAGATGCTGCGTCGTTAAAAACTCAATATTTTCCTCGTCTGAGTCAGCTAGATCTGAATCATCGGATGAACTTGATCCATCTTCTTTGTCCGTTGGTGATTTGCGGGGTGATGGATTCAAAACAAATTTGCCAAAGGTTTGAGACTGGAAGCTATGTGATGTCTTTGGTTCAGAGCCTGTTGATGAGTATGATTTATTGTGCTCATTTCCATGTTCATCCTCTTCTTCGTCCTCTTCTTCAATCAAGTCATGCTGTAGGCCAGTTATAAAGCCAGATTTGTTTGCAGTCAGTTTGACATAGTGATTGTTGTTGCTGCTGTTCGTACCGCTTCCAGCTTCTCTTTGGTCTTCGCTATCTCCATCGTAGTTGTATGTTTCTTCATCAATGTTGATAAGTTTTGGAACACCACCTCTTGTAACAACGTTACCACCATGAATACTGGCATCTTCCAAGTCACTGAAATAGGTCTCCTTCGAATACACACTCATTGCACGTGCACTCTGTCTAGAGATTGAAGCGGCAGATGATCCATTGGTTCTACCGGACATCTGTTTAGGATGCACGTTTCTCACCGTGACTCCAGGGATATACGTGACATTGAGGACGTTGGAAGCTTTCGTCAACACCGAGTTGGCAACTGTTGTGAGCGTTCCCTGCGATAACCTCCTTTCTCTGGTGACATTTTCAGGACGCTCGATAAATGATTCCTTATCCTCGTCTTCGTCCTCATAGTAGTAGAAGAATCCGTTTGGATATTTCTTCTTGTACCATTTTTGATAGAGGAAGTAGAATCCAATGGTCAGCATTATGAAAGCAAAAGCAGCAACACCACCAGCGATACCACCAACCTCGGCAGAATTGTCTCCTGATCCAGAACTGCTCGATGATGAACTTGTAGCAGCATCTGCTGATGATAAAGTTGATGTGAGGTTGGTACAGTACATGGTGGGGCACTCATCGCACGTTTGAGTTGTCATTGCACATTCCTCCCCATCTGCGCAGGAGGGGCACTGTGGAACGTCAGTGCATGTTACACATGTGCTTGTGGATGTCGATGTGCTGGAAGATGAAGTTGCTGTAGCTGCCCTTTTGAATAAGAAGAGGGAATCAAAATCAACATCGTTCGCTTGGTATCGATAGAGATGAACCATGGTGCGAGTTGTGTATGGATGTCAGTTTCAAATAGGTTGTTGGCAATTCTTCTGATTAACTGAAAAATTGTATAGCAATGCCGCTGATTCGGGTCGCTGTATCTATCCTACTGATGGAATGTATATCTGTTGTTGTTGTAGAGCAGTTTCGAATCGAAAGAAGAGAAATATAAGCATCAGCCAAATAAACTCTGGAAAAATAATGTGTACCGAAAAGAAAGATGAAGCACCTATGGACATTCCGTCCTGAAGTTGGTGCATGGGGGGAATTACGTAGTTGACAAAGCGAGCGCGTCTGGTGGAGGGCCGGGGCCAAGGAGGCCAAGGAGGGCCAGTCGTGGGGGCCTACAGTTGGCGAGCGGTTGGTTTGACCACACGGTGGCACGGAACACCTTCCACGGGAGCAGCCGCTGACCAACCGGCACTGGATCTCTGGAGCTCAATTAAAGATGAGTGTCTCCATCTCGCTGGTATTTACCTATATTTCTATTACTTCTCTATATGTTATATAAATCCGTGTCTGGAATTGGTATCCAGCCCAGGGTATTGTTCAAAAAACATTAAAAAATGATAAGTTTACTTACTCATCAGAAAAACTTTTAAAAAGAAGTTCGAGCGCTAGATTCTAATATTCTAAGATTGAGGCTCTGATTTTTTATCGTCACCATTATGTGATGGCGAAAGTGTCTGTCATTCAGGTTTAGTAGTTGATTTCCTGTTTCTCTTTCTAAACCAGTCACTCTATCAAAGAGTGTTTTGACAGCTTTGATTTCATGTGATTTTCGGCTCACTTCGAGCGGTTCTGAGGGGGACATTCCTAATATAAGCTTTCTATCGGATAAATAGATGAATATAGTTACATTTGTTAAGCCCATTTATTGGAACACAAGAGATATTTCCAATTTCCTTGTTTCTTAATGTTTATTTCTGGCGAATGGTCTCCGGTATTGTGATCCTTCAGCTACTTGCATTTCACTTGCTAACTCCGAACCCGCCAACTTAGCAAAAGCCTTTTGCAAGGAAGAAGCTGACTGTGGTACTCTCCCATTCACCTCGTATCCTATTCCACTTAATAATAATAATAATAATAATAAATCTATTTTAAGTGGTTCCGCCCATTTAAAAGAGCACACACTAGGAGTCGTCATCTCCCTATAGTATACAAAAGTACCTATCAATTTCGTACACAACCAGCTTCCGCATCCGTTTTCCACGGGATGGCGG
>JAJLWO010000054.1:0-94952 GCA_030570775.1 Ogataea pignaliae | reverse complement strand
TGTTTTCTGTCCGGGAATTATACCCATTAAAGAAATGCAGATATCTTGCGTGTTTCTGCACTGGAGGGAAATCTGAGCACATGGGCATGATGCCTAGGACCCGCTCTTTCCAATGACATGTATTTTGGGTGTGTTCGATGGGTTTGGATGTGTCCAGGGTGGGGCACTTTTCAAAATGATGCTCGACAAGAAAAGGGAGATCTGGCCAAGTGGTTATGTGCATGACGCTCGCTCAGCTTTTTGGTTTTTTTTATGTGGTTCAGATCTTGGCGTTTGCCAATTCCCTGGATGTGAGCTGCTTTTTGGCTACTTGTTGCTCTAGCACAACCAGTTTTACTTCGAACGAACCCATTTTTGCGGCGTTTTTATCAGCAAAAAATCTAGTTTTCTGTGGTATCCTTCTTTTGTTTGAAATCTGAAATTTTATAGACACCAATTTGAGACGCAGAGAGGTCTTTGAAGCGATTTGGTGCTTTCCTGGGTGATGCTGGATACGCAAGAAGGGTCCTTCTATACATTATCACCATTCTGCTTCAAATGGAGCTTGTTTGATGGCAATAACGTTGGTGGAAGGGATCGAATGGAGAGAATAGTGTTTGCGCGGTAGCTCTTTTCAGCTCGTGTGTTCGACCGTGGTGGCGCTCGATAGCTGCCGTGCTGACTAGTCTCAACCATTCTTGGTACACGTACACGACCCACACTAAGAGAGATTGACCTTACCAAATCAGCGATTGCACACCACTAGAGCCCCCGCGATGCCACCGCGAAAACGACGGCTTTCTACCACGGGCCGCTACCGGGCAATTTCTTCCAAGGAGAGTCGGCTGAAGTTTGCGGTTTTTCAGAAAACGACTTTCGCAATTTTGAACCCCTTCCAGTCCTCGAATCGGGTAGCTCAATATATCATTGTGAAGGGCCGATGCTAGAGTTTCTGCTTGCATGGGTTTGCAAGCGCCCCATTGTCTGTGGAGGTGTTAAAGAAGGCGTTTGCTACAGGCAAAGGCTTAGCTTTTGACGTCAAAGGCTGCTGAGAGTGCTTCAATGAGTTTTTTGAAAGATTATTTAGGCTACGTCAGGAAATTCTGCTACTGAATTTTCCTATGAGTTTAATTTGAAGTTGGTGGGAAGTCGATAAAAGCTCATCAACTATGAATCCTAGAGTTCCCGGGGAAGTATTTTCTTAAAATGTTTGCAATTTTGTTTTAAAAGTGGTTGTGTAATTAACTACACTTTAAACCGTAATTTCACCCACCCAGAAACTTATGTGGTGAACAACAGGTACCACAGAAATTTTCGGCCATTGAATTAGAATACTCAAACCTTCTCCAGGTTTTAAAGCGCCGAACAGCTAAAGCAAAAGACGATCTCAAAAGAGAGATCAGTATGTTGGCCTATTCTGCATCTGGTGCGACTTTCAGAGTGAGGAATAGGGCCCCCGGTGCACACTTCGGACTGCAGCCATATCTTGTTACGCTCATCTAGTGACCATTTGCACAGACTCTAAATAAGAGGGCCAGAGGGGAGAACTGACTCAGGAGTGTGTATATGTTGAATAAAAACAGAGCCTGGGAAGGCATTCAGTGAACATCTTGATATTAACAGTAATTCTTGCTTTGCAAGGAGGATAGGTTGGTGATGTTAAATATTAGCCCCACACCGTCAAAGATGGGGCAGTCGAGTTGAGCTGGGAGAATCCCTAAAAGGCTGAAAGGTCGGGTTCACTCACAAACTGTATCTTATTTTGAGATATTGCATACAAGTTTAATACTCACAACGCAACCAGCACGCATGTTTTGGATTTGATCTAAAGTCTAAAATAGAATGTCGAATGAACATTACAGCCCCTGTTCAGGCTCCCGTACCGACACCGCGCGTGCTAGTAAGGATCGGCAGGCGATATGCGGCCAGATATAGATGATGGAGAGTCTCGGTTTTTGCCTGCAGAAGGCACGGCTGCATTCTTCATCAGGCAACCCGCCGCCCGTCTTAAACGTCAAAGTGCAACTTTAGATCACATGAAACTTCAGTAATTGAGACGATACCAGACATTGCATGTAATGCAGACGACTCTGACTACTTCGTACTATCAAAGAGTGAGAGTTGTCTTGACACGTCTCACTGTAACCGTATTATGAGTAGTGACTTTCTGTACCGAGTGTTGAAATTGTAGTTAGCGGATAGACCTTACTCTAGACTCTACACTTTGCCTATATTGAGGACCTCTTCACGTGCTCTTCTGGGCTCGGCTTATTTATACACACTTGCGTCCATCCCCACCGCAGCGCCGCAGGCTTAATATTCCAACTGCACGGTTACCAAAGAGCCACGGCAGACGGGAGAGCAGACGTGCATAGAGCCCTCTCGGGTCTTGAACTCGGTACTAGTGCAACCTGTATGTTACGACGGTTTGCCGCAGGGAGGCGGTAGCCTGTGAGGCTGTCTGCAGCAGATCAGAAAACACACCTGTGGAAGGATAGAGGAAGATGACTCGGATGGATGAACCACATTCTCGATTCGCTTGAAGGGGTATTGAAACAAATTATCCTTCCGCATTGAAAACAAAGATTTACAAATCTTACCCATTAGTCGTCAGTCGGTGAATGAATTCATGTCTACACTGATTGAAAAGCTTGAACCTAATAATATCCATAAAAGAAGTAAATGAATTGATAGAAGCAAAGATAGACAGGCGTTGCTGGGAAATGCAAATTAACAAAGAATATGAGAATATTAATAGTAACACAAGATTCGACAAACAAAAAAGAAACAGAAACACAAATTCCTAACAAAACCGATTATAGCACAGAGCAAGGAAAGACAAAATGTTGCAGGGACTCAAATAAGGCCACGGCCGGACCACCATAGCACAAAGAACAAAAAAATTGGAAGAAAAAAATGAGAATTAATAAAACAACGCATTAAAGACAGTGAAGAACACTCCAACACTTTGTGAAGAAAAACGAAGCAAAGGACTGATGAAGTAAAAAACCAAAAGACTCTGGTATAGAACGGTTTTCACTCCTCACACAGCACTATCAGCATGGGTTGGAACGGTAGCCGTTGTAGAATCAGCATGTCCAACTCCACCAGTGGCATAGTAGTTCACAGGGGATGAATCATTGGCCCCTATGGACCTGCCTGATGGCGGTCCAAGCCCTGCCGTATACTGAGGAGCTTGAACATATGACACAGATCCATAGACAATTTGCGACGGCTGTTGTGAAGGTTGTGTAATCGATTGAGAGTATCCAGGTTGATGAACTGATTGGGAGTTACCAGGTTGGAAAGCCACCATTTGCTGCGCATTGTAATACTGTTGAGATTTCGCCTGAGGTTGTAGGTAATAATGCTGTTGCTGTTGTTGCTGCAGTTGTGGTTGTTGAGCTCCTTGTACTTGATACTGAGTAGTTGGATAAGAATAGTTGGTCATGTTTTTGGAATATGGACTTGAGGAGATGGATGGCAAAGAACTGATCGATGTCTTTGAATGGCGAGAGTAGAGGGAGCTGGAAGATAGTGAGGTATCCCTATCTGCAGTTTGAGGCTGCTGTTGCTGCTGTCCATGTGAAGTGGTGATGTGTAGTGGTGATTGGGTGCCAGCTAAACTGCCAGATGCAGCCAACTCATCTTTAATAAGCGACGGGCTGGGATCTTGGACACCTGCTGATGTTGTCGAGTGACGGCGGCCGTAATTCAAAGAGGAGTTATGGTGCGCTAGATGGGAATGTGGAATGCCATGGTACGATTGAGGTGCAACAAACTGATGTTGCCCACCCGCCTGTGATTGCATCATCTGCTGCTGTTGATGTTGCTGTTGCTGCCCCTGTAGCACTGTTCCTCCATTAGTGTTGAATTGGAAATTGTTGAAATTCAACTGTGGAGCAGGAACAGAAGAGAGATAGTCAACTCCAATATTGCCCGCATATATTGGCTGTTGCTGCTGTTGTGGCTGTTGTTGCTGCTGTTGCTGATGCTGTTGCTGTTGTTGCTGATGCTGTGGATGCTGTTGAGGATTGTAATTAACAATTGGCATCAAGTTTTGGGAACCTGCCCTTGCAACTCCTGGTGGAGGTTGTGCTGCCATCTGAGGTGGGAAGTACGAGCCACCGTTGGTACCAATTAGAAAGCCTTTCTGATGTTGTCTGGAGCGAAGTGATGCTTGAAATTCAGCATCTGTTTCCTCATCCATACCATCCAGCTCAGTGAATCCTTGGAACCGTTCAGAGTCATCAGAGACTCTTCTAGACACTGGCAAGGATGAGCCGATTGAGGATTTGCGCAAGGCATTCAATAGCTCAAAAGATATCTTTGTATCCTTTAAATATGGTATATGTGATGGTTGCGCGAGAATATTGTTCATAACATCGGTAGAGTTGTAGTACGAGATGACATGTATCGTGCGTTTCGACGTGTTTCCGTTAGGAACTTGATCGTGTAGTATAACAGAGAGCGATTTCTTTATCAACCCGTCTTGCTTGTAAACGTATGAACCAGCCAAAGACCCTGTAAACGAGCGCTCCGCCGACGATGGATCACCAGATTCTTCGCTTTTGAAAGCGCTAGCCTTGCGTCGTTTTGGAAATGCTGTCGCTGTGGTGCTCACCGAAAGATCTGCCTCAGACGATGAGTGATGTGTTCCAAGAGGAGACATTTCACCCTTTGAGGATGAGCGCGAAGGTTTAATCAAAGCATCTTTATCTAGCTCGCGATAGATAAGAAATCTTCCAAGTATTCTGGAAGGGCTCCAGCTGTAACCATCTGTCCATCTTTTAATACCTGATGACTCTTCAATAAACACAAAGATATTTCCTGATCGAATCACTTCTGGTTTCTCTTTTTCTTTTGGTCTTCTGTGAACTAGGGGCAACTTTCTATCGAGAGCGTTCTGCACGACAATCAAGGCATCTTTTGAAGTGGCTAGATACCCGGTAAATGTTGGAATTAATTGTTCGTTGTTCATGGTATGAAAAGTGTTCTTTGGCACCCTCCTAATCTATGACAAATCCAAAAGACCTCAAAATCGTGGTTGTTTCTAATAAATTGTTCGGAAGCCTTTTGACAGTGAGATGTATTGTGCGGCTCGATATTTATAAGGTAAGCTCAATTGTTGAAGAATGAGAAATCTTTTTTTGGCAACGATGTATTGGTAAGATGGATTGCAAAATCAATCGCAAACGTTGAGGTGAGCGGCAAAATGTTGATGGGTGAGCACTATTATATAGCGTTACAAGCAGAGGTTTCAACAATATGCGAGAATCGAGAAAACGTAACTATTCAATCGATGATGATACAACGGTTAAAGATGAAAGTTTGTGTTGAGCCAAGTGGTAACCGAAAGTGACTACTTCATTCGTTGCGAATCTAACTCACAGGCGATGATATACTCTATTTTTCAAATCGGAGGGGAACATATAGTATATATACAGTTTTGGGGAGGGTGTTTTTTTCTTCATGCTAATGCCATGTAGTTTAAACAGGTGCAGGTGCGCACAGAGTGAGGGAGAGACATGCAAAGACGAGAGCATAGAAGACTGTCACTTGGGAGAGCCTGAAGTGTGATAGAGAATAATATCCAGCCCGTATTGGAGCTCCTCCTTCCCTCTCCTTGGCTGGTTTTACCATGGCAAAATTGTTCGAGGCTCAACGTAAACTTTGCAACACTTATCTCCCGTGCTTTAACACCATCACACAGCACTGATCGGTTCTTACACATATGAACAGACCGAAAAAACAAATAACAATATGCATGCATGCACGCTGTCCAGTCTCAGGCTGCATTGATTAAAAGCTTATTACTACTGCCTATTGTATAAAGTGCGCCGCAAATACGCTTTTGGAAAACTTTATTTGTATGAACCCCCCGTCACCGCTGTACTTACTTGACTTGCCGACTTTGCTACATAATATTGGCTGAAAATCATTCCCGTACACAAGTGAGAAAAGTACAGCGTTTTTTTATGTACCAGTAAAAAACATTTTGTATACTGGGGTGAGGAGGGGAAGGGAAGGGACACTGACAAGTGACTAAAAGAGGTAAGGGCGTCTGTCTAGTATCTTTATTCATAGAAGTTGCATCCTGCTTCCAGGGTTGTGTGAGCCAGGGTATACATTCAAATCATGACAACATCCAGCATAAGTTTCTTCAACACATCACTTCAATAGACGCGGCTTTGACTTTTGAACGATAAATTACACTTCCTATGACCAAACACGCTGTCACGGCTATCGCAGAGCAACCCACGGCTTCACCAGATTTGTTGAAAACCCCTGCTGCAACATTTGGGTCATATTTACACCAGACCCCACTACTAACTGCCACTGTACCTATCAACCTTAGCGTAGGATATGACATCTCTCTCTATTTTGACGTTTTGAAGCAGCTGAGCAATAGCCGTCTGCCAGGTTCGCTTGCTCTCCTTATGTATGGCCGAGAGCCGTGTAAACCGTGATTGCAAAACTTTAATCTTGGGTTGCTAACTGCAGCATATATATGTGAAGCTATTATGCATGCTATATTACATGAGGTGATCTCCCGCAGCACCAGACAACCTAAAGTTTTCTGGTCCTATCTATCTATACCATGCAAAATGGCCGGTGCGTGCGATACTTGAAAACTTAAGTAAGCAGCAGATTAAACGTGCAAATCGAATTGTTTGCAGCGCAGGGCCAATGTGTGTAACCCCATTTGTATAACAGAGTGAGAATATGTGCACATGCAGTCAAATCCTTCGTACGTACGTAGAACGTAGTATATACATCATAACTATAATCAATCTGATAGATACCCAACTTGTAACCTGAACGAAGAAGTCGCTAGAATTGTAGCCATTCTGACAGTCTACAGTACTGTTTTCTAAAAATCAAAATCAGCTGGATAACGGTGATGTTATTCTCTACGGCTTTGCTTTTCTAACTTAAGTTCCCAGAAGCTCAAAGCATAAAAGGGGTCCTCATGATACAGGAAAACGCCTTTGTAAGTTTGAAAGTGACTATGCCTAAGCCATTCTTTCAGCTACAAATAGACTTAATCACTAGTTTTCTATGCATGTAGCACCGGCAGCTCTTGCTGCCAAGGTTGGCTTAGAGAATGAACTGGAGACTGTTGCTATCAGAGTAACCATCGGTGCATAAGGTGTCTCTTGCGAGAGTGTAGAATCCATATTGCAACAAGACGCTCTAAAAACTGAAATTGTTTGTGGGAGTAGTATGTATCCTGGAGATCAATGTTGTAGTTGTTGTTCGACACGAGAAAGTTTTAAAATAGAAGCAGAACGTGAAAGTGTTCCTATACACCATATCAGACGAGTGAAGAAACGGCATTTTTAACATATATACCCCCCTCTCAGCTGGTGATTTAACCTGACGAAAATCACTTTGAACATAGAAGACAGTATAGCTCAAACAGTGCCAAAAGCGAGCTCAAGGATTGATAGAAAAACCCAAGTCTCCACAACCGTTGTCTTCCACTGCCGGATAACTAGTTCAACGTCTGGCAAAAGAAAGTGGCAACTGTTGTTTAATCTGATTTCATTTATTAGATAGGATGGAAAGCTAAATGTGGCACGATGAACGCGTGTGGGGGTGCGCAGTCTTCACGGTCAAATGCTACATGCCAATTTTATCTTCACAGTACCAAACAGCACGTAATGGGTAAGCAATTGCTACACATCACCCTCTGGCAGCCAGCTCATCTACACTTGGCATTGCAAGTTATTGATGATAGTTCCCTTCTTGAAGCAAGTCTGTCACTAGCAAGAGCTGCCATTATTGACCAAGTATGGCGCCTAGATGAGCAACTCAACCTACCGCATTCCAAGATTCATGAATTCACAGCAACTATTATGTGGGAAAATATGTCGCGGTTTATATTTTCGGGACCGAAAACACGGCAGCATTTTGTTTATAAACGTTGGCAATCAAAACACATCTAAGAGCTGTTTGCCTCACAACATGCTGATTTCGTATTGCCCATCACATGTTACGAGGAATGTGCATGGTGCGGCTTATTGGAGAGTCAAACCATGCACAAAGGACTAACCTTAAAATAGTGCAGCAGAGATACTGAGAACTCTGATGCATGTTTTTGAACCGCCTCGCTGCCTACTCCCCTATGTTCAAACAACCATCCCATTCTCTTTTTGGCTTGTTCGAAGTAGGCATTCAAGGAACAGCAAACGGTTCTTGATGACATCAATCAGGGCTCCCGATTGACAATAATTATGTGGTTTCATCTTGGAAACCCTATCTCTCAATTGTCTTGATTCGTTGCCTCGAATATTCAAGGAGAAGATTTAACAGGCGTTGGTCCTTGAGTTTCATAAATACCGTTCCTTTGATCAACCATGCAGCGCAAGAACAGGTCAATCATTTGAAGACCAAAACCTATTGTCGTCGTCTCACATTCAAATATTTCTCTCCAAAGAGAGCGATAGGGTGGTGATACTAGACAAAATGCTCCATGCAATTAGAACTAAATCAGAGGGTTTTGAACTTTCTCAGTCTAGAAGCTTAGGCCTTGACTATCATTACTATGAATATGTGCTATATTGCAACCATCACCTGAGCTGTTCATTGGAAGTTCGGCAATACGACATAGATGACGCCTAGAACAGGCAATGCGTTGAATACGAAGATGAAGGAAAGCTTGCAAGGGTCGTCAGGCATCTCGAGAATACTGTCCATTTTGGTTATCTGGCTTGACGATTCTCATTGTCGACTGTTTGTATCAGATGACGAGGAAATCCTATTGACTTCTCTAATCAAAATAAGTTTTAACATAATGAAAGTCCACTTTTTGACAAACCAAGACCAAAAGTTAAGTTGCAGTTTAGGAAGTTGTGCGCGCTCTCATCCGGATTTAGGTATCAATTAAAGTATGCATTCTGCGGAAGCAACGATTATCTTGGCTTACTCCGTGGGAAAAAGTTTAATCTATGCTGTCAAACTGTGCTACATCACATCACGTTAATGCTGAGATATGTAACTTCGCCCATCTCCTGCGGAACCAACTGCCAAAGGCACGTTGGTTGTCCACTCTTGACCCATATTACCTGGACATCTTGTACATTGCTGGTTCGACTAACAATCTGGCCGACTATCTGTCTCGTTCTGGTACTACTAAAGCCACCGACTCTAACACCATTTCTACCGACGACACTATCGTCACCATCATCTCCTCCACCTTCGCACCGCTTGACTCTTGGTTACAGGATTTACGGTCTCATTATGCTGAGGACGACTTCTTTCTAACCGCTACTGGCTGCACCTTTTCTGCCTAATGAATATCAACTTCATCCCAGCGGTCTTCTCAACAGGCGCTCACGGCTTTGGTTACCATCTGCTACTATACAGTACTTCTTCCCAAAGATGTATGCCATTATCAAGGAATATGTCCACAGTCGTGAGATCTGCCAGAGGATTAAGGCGTCAAATGCTTTGCTGGGATTGTTGGAAACCTGACGATGGTTAGAGATTGCAGTGGATGTTATTAGTGGGTTTCCGTTAGCGGACCACTAAGGATACCAAGTTAAGGCAGTCTTTGTGATCGTTGATTTGTTCCCGTCGTGCGTTCACTTCTACCCTCTAGGTAAAAACCTTGCAACTAAGAATTCTATGGAACTGTTACTTGAACGATACTTCCGGCTGCATGGGATCCTGAAGGTGATACATTCCGATCGAGGCTCACAGTTCACTAACGAAGTCTTTCAACAACTTCTTGTGAATATAGGTCCATCATTCTGTTTAAGTGTTACGGGTCATCATAAATCGAATGGCATGGTAGAGGAGTACATCCGGACGCTTGATATATTGATATGAGTACCAGCTGGGCTACTATTTGAGGCGTTACGTTCATAAGAGTGTCAGTTGGACATCGTTCTTGCCAACCGCAGAATATGTCATCAATGCCACTCCATCTGTCGCTTTATGAGGTGCTTCGCCCTTTGAAGTCGATTTATCGTACGTTCCATCCCCACCATCAATGCCTCGTTTGAGAGAAACAAAATGTACTATGATGCTCGCCACAAGGACGTTGAATTTGAAGTTGGAGATACGGTGTTCACGAATCAAAGGGCTCTCCACCTTTGTTTGGTGATGTACATAATAAGGATCTGGTTGCCTCCTTTAGAACAAAGTTTGCTTGACCTTTAAAGGTACTCAACGAGGCCTCACCGGTGAACTACGAACTTGAGCAGGAGAACTATACCGTTCCACCCTTACGACGTCAAAATTCTCTCTTTGAAGTTTTATCCGCTGCTCCCAATGAAGGATTTCGTCGTTACAAAAAAGACGGTTCAGTCGAGATGGAACTCGAATCAATCGTTGCACATCATAAGCGTACGAAGGGTTATCGTTTGCCGATAATGTTTAAGGATGGCTCGACAGAATGGATCCGTGTTGGTGAAGGCAAAAAGACACCTCTAGGGTTGTTAGAGCACTATCTGAAAAGCAATCCCAGCCTTCAAACCTAAGTGGGGGGATGTAATGAAATTATGCCCCACATTATTATCGGGCTCTTGCTTCCTTGAAGATCTCGTTACCGTTGTCTCTTTAGATATATTCTCCCTCAATCACTTACTTCCTTCTATCCTAAGCCCGCTTGCCTGAATACTCGCTACGGTTGTCTCTTCATCAATTCCTATATATTGAGATATTTCTTTCAATTTATCTGAGATCCTAGCTTTCGGCTATGCCTTCGTTAAAAAGTCGGTTATCACTATCGAGGAATTGGAGTTTTTTTTTTATATGGCGCCGCAGATAAAATTTATTTACCGGTTAGTTGAAGTCATGAACGTGCGTGTAGAGCATTTCAAACTCCGAGATTCATTTCAAATACCGTTGGAGGACATATTTTATTCCATAGCAATCTTCGTCCGTAGTAGACGACGAACTATTTTAATCTTGCACACTAAATTCTTCGGCGATTAAAGCTAAGGATGGTAAGGTTCGAGGTTGAAACAATAAAAATTCAGAGGGGGTGCGGCAGTAGGACACGGGGTGCGATATTGCTGCTCTTCAGATCTCGTATTTAACCACCATTGCATCGAACGGTTTTCAAATTTCTCAAACTCAATACTCTAGGTTGATCAAACATCTTCAACATCAAAACTATGGTATTAGCTTATCATATGTTTAAAAAGTCTAGTTGTGGATGTTGCAGTGTTGTGTCCAATCAACGCTCGAGAATATCAAAACAGGATGAATATCTGTGGTGTAGGGGTTCCTTCCCCACAAAAACGATCAACTTTGTCGTGTGTGTCTCTCCGACAAGAAGGCAGGGACTTCTTAACTCCTTTATATGGCGCCCGGTGCGGCGACCCTAAACCTATGAAAAAGAGCGCATATTGCTGGATGATATCAGAGAGATCAATCACCACTATATGCCGCCGGTTCTTGTTCTATCCAAAGTACGGCCAGTCATGTACACACACGAAAAGGCCGATTTGATTGTGTGGAAACAGAGGCTTCCAGGCAGCATAGCATCTCTTCACTCGAATCCTGGGATTGCTGATGCGTTTGAGCCAGCTACGCCTAATGTACATACCTTCACATTTTCTAAGCTTCATATATGCATATACCTCCTTTCTCTAATTCAGGAACCCACATATACCGTAATGTTAGTCATTGAAACAAAGTTGGGGTATGATATAATGAGTGCCGGTTGATGTGTCCGAGCAAGGGGCTAGGGCAAGGGGCAAGGGCCTTTCTCCATCCGCAACGAACGGCAAGTTTCAGACGCAGCCCGAATCAACTTTCTTCCCCTCCACCTCCGGATTTGTACAGCACGCGCGCTGATGGAACACAAGAAAAAGCCTATTGTTCAATGCTTAATAATTTTTTTTTTTTTTGCTCTATACCGGAAAAAGAGAGGCTGAAAGGTGGTGAAGCTGAACACATTCACTAAAACCAACCTATTTGTTTCATCATTTATTGTTTTTCTTTTGGATTCATCGGTCAGATCAGGTTCAGAACCCACCGTTGATCAACTTTAGAGATACATCGGAACTTGCAATAAACTTTTTCTATCAAATCAGAGCATACATTGTCTTCTTACTGATTATCATCATCTATCACCATTTTAACACCCCCACACAATCTGTTTTCACATTCTTGTTAATCACAGTATCATTTGTTTTGGGTATACTTAACAACAATTGGGTACAGAACTGGACAGTTTTTCATATACTAGAGATTTATCGACTGAAATCATAAGTTACGTACACAATACAAAAGCCCAATACTAGACTCTATTCAAACACAACACTCATATTCTCTTCCATTCGATTCATCAGTAGATCCCCATTTTTCTGCCTCAACACCGCTATACCTCTCCTTCCCGATTTCCCGATTCAAGATTACTATCAGTGGGGCTCTATTTGTATGGATCCACAGGGCAGAAGTAGCGTTTTTTTTATTCCCCACTCTTTCTTCCATAATCGATTCAAGTAAAACAACCATATTCAACACAGCAGATTAGAATGTCACCTGAAGGACCCACGTCACAGTTGAAAGCAGCCCTACCTCTTCTTGAACAAACAGCTCTACTGAGTACTTCTTCAGAACCAGATATACCCATGGCAATCGATAGAAGTTATCATCTTTCCCAGAATCAGATAACATCGGTATCGGGGGCCCTAGCCGGATTCATATCGGGTATAGTGGTGTGTCCGTTAGATGTTGCCAAAACTAGATTTCAAGCACAAGGCTCTTATTTGAGAAATCAAGTGGAGCCTAAAACGATACGGGCGTTCCATAGATTCAAATATCGAGGGATGTTACATTCATTAAAACAGATATCGAAGGAAGAAGGAATTAGAGGATTATATAGAGGATTGGTGCCTATAACATGCGGATATTTCCCAACATGGATGATATATTTCACATGCTATGAACGTTTCAAGAGAATTTTCGGAAATTATATTGAGCAGGATAATCTCAGCTATTTTGCTAGTGCAATATCAGCCGGTGCCATATCAACAACATTGACGAATCCGATCTGGGTTGTCAAAACTAGAATGATGCTACAGATGAATAAAGGAAGGACCATTTATGACAGATTTTCACCAGATAAGGATTCTAGAGGTGCTGCTGCAACTCCTGGTGGTATCAAGAGACAGTACTACAATAGTACGTTAGACGCATTTATAAAAATGTACAAATCAGAAGGTCTCCTTTCGTTCTATAGAGGCCTGCTACCGTCATACTTTGGATTGGTTCACGTTGCAATCCAATTCCCAATGTATGAAAATCTCAAAAAACTCTTCAAGATTTATCCAAAGGACAAGTCCCAGCGTGAAAACGAGTCAGCCATGGACATTACGATGTTTTCAAAGTTGATTTTGGCATCCTCATTTTCAAAGATGTTTGCAAGTGGAGTCACATACCCTCATGAGATTGTTAGAACGAGGCTACAGATCGTCAACAGTAGCTTCAAGAAGAGTACCGCTGGCCTTTTTCCGACGATTGTATCGATATTCAAGACTGAAGGCTTGAGAGGTTTCTATAGTGGATTCATTATCAATCTGACCAGAACGGTTCCATCAAGTGCGGTCACTCTCGTGCTATTCGAATTCTTTACCAACTATCTACAAAAGTTTACGTGATGGATCGGCTTGGCACATGTAATTTTTGAGTATGCATCGTGACTTGTATCTCTTTCTGTCTTCCCTACGAAGCGGCAAATCCTTTGTCTTTTCGTCATTGTCATTATTACTCTGTCATCTGTCAATCTTGCTTGGGTTTTATTTTTATTTTTCTTCGTTTACGGTCATAAATCCTGCTATTCTTTTCTCTAATTCCCTTTTCCCATTTTCAAATATTATTCGATATATATATTTATTTACCCAGTGTCTGATATTAAAATCAACTGCAGAGAGAACCAAGCTGGAGTGTTAGGCTCGATCAAAGACGGGTTGAATACTGTTTCGAAGATAATATTCGATTTGAAGCATCAAATTGAATCTACCGCATGCTATTGCTGATCTATAAGTAACGCTAGTCGCTCAAATTATCAGCATCTGGTACAATCAAGCCTGTTGTGAAGTTGATGGATGCTATAGCCAAATTCCGCTGACTATGGTAGGTGGGTGAAAAGAATCTGGAGACACAACCGACGCGCATCGTATAACATTACCGACCGTGCAGTGGACGTTGGAAGGCTAGTGCGTTGTTTTGGTGTTGACACATCAGCTAGCTCTCTGTATTGCGTGAATGATGTGATATGTAATCAGGTTCTTCTAGGTGACCATGAGATCCTTCACTCTCGTCTTGAAAAATCAGTTTCAATGGGTTCAGTTTGATACTATCAACGTGGCTATCACAGAGATTTTGAGAAGTTTAACGTCGACTAACGGGGAACATATAGAAAACACAGCCCAGGACAAATTTGCCTTCAACATCGCTCACTTGGTCTATTTAACAATAAACGCATAGGGTTGAATCGGATAAAGCCTAATTCCCTCAATTGAAAAGATGCAAATAATCGGTAGGATTTGCCTTCTCCTCTCTTTGCTGGGAGTATTCACCTGGACGAATGCCGAAGAGGTCCAACAGGGAACTGTCGAAAGTGCGGACTCTCAACCAAAAGCACTAGAAGATCTATTACCTTTACCCGAACCTCTAACGAGTGACAGTTTTGATAGAATACTTTCTGATGGTGCTCACTTTGTGGAGTTTTACTCGCCGTACTGTCACCACTGTAAGCAATTGGCTCCAATATGGCACAGATTCTATGACGAATTCCACAGTGAAGCCGAAGCACTGGGAGTCTCAATCAATCAGGTTGATTGTGTTGCCAGTGGTGACCTTTGCCAGCGAGAAGGCATCAGGTTTTATCCTGCGTTAAGGCTTTATGCTCCAAGTGATGATAGAGCAGGTGGAAAGTTGGTGTCTACTTTCACAAAGTCTGATGATAGATCGGTGGATGGATTCAGCGAGTTTTTGAGAGAGCAAATGGCCGACATTAATGATGAATCGGGAGGAAGTGTCACCTCGGAGGATTTACTGGCGCTCCATAAGTCAAACAATGTTGGACATATAGAGTCTCTGGATATGCTGAATATAATAGGCGGGAAAATAGATAGGCCATACTTGGTTTCATTTTGGCCTTCAAATGACGAACAGCTAAACATAAATACCTTTCAAGCAGATTTCAAATCTAGTCCCTTCTTTGAAGAGTGTGACGATTGTTTGGTTTTTAGAAATGCCTGGAACAAGGTGGTTCAAGGCCTATCGGGACTGATCAGAAAGAAAGACCTGGATGTCGGCTATTTGAATTGTAAGTCAAACGAGAAAATTTGCAATTCTTTGGGTTTAGCTGACCTGAATGGTTCCAGTCTTTCCTCTTATCAACCTAAAGTGTTTATGTTTTTGCCAAGTGATCAAGGTGGAAACAAAATAAAATTCAAACATATGATGACTTCCAAGTCCATCGTTGACTGGTCTAAGAGATTGCTCAACATATACAAGTTCGATGATATTACGGTGAGGGATCTGAAAGGGAAGATGAAGTTACTGTCAAAGAGTGGTAAGCCTGAAAATTTCCATGAAGTTAACACGCAAAACACAGTTTCGTTTGTCTATCTATACGCTGATGATACCTATTTCGAAGAGGATGACATCCTGTTGAGACACCTGATCCAGCCTATCATGGATCTAAAGACAAACGTGAATATATACAAAAGCTCTGACATGAAGTTTGTAAAGCTTCTTGAGACGCAGGAGAAGGAGCTTGCTACATTCATCAATCAAGAGCGTTCGGAAGATCAAGATCCTTACGTCTTTGACGAGAAGATGTTTACCGCTAGAACTTTGTCGACTTACCCTATGCTACTGTGCTTCAAAGAGAATTCTCTTGTTTCTAACGCATACCAAAGTTTTGGTACGAGAGATATTAGAGATTACAAGCGTGTTATGGAGTTTATCAAGTTGAATTCAAATCCAATGGTCCAACAATTGACTGATTACAACAGGTACGATGTGTTCCCAAGAACCTTTGACCCAGCCATACACTCTCAAACAGAGAAAGTTATGGTGGTTTTGACTGACATGAATCAACACAATGATTTCTTTAAACAATCTTACTTTACATCCTTGATCAGCCACAGGTTTAATTTCGTTAACAGAATGAGGCAATGGAAAAAGTTATCAGACGATAGAGAAATCAAACACGCAAAAGTTGCCGATTTGAAAGAGAAGAATGGGGATCAGTCTGATATTATCAATGCTTTGAGAAAGAAGATACCAAAAGTTTTCAAGTTGCAAGAGAACAACCTGCTGACGGTGTATGTGGATATTGCGAAGTTTCAGTATTTTGCCACCGTGTTGATGTGGCCGTACTTGAATCCCAAAGATTATAAAGCCGGAGACGTGCTCATTGTGTCAAGATTCAAGAATAATTACTGGGCCACCGATGCCAGTAATAACCACGAAAAATTATCAGTGCACAATGTTGATTCGGTGGTGGACGTTTTGGAACGTGCCAGCTATGGCCAATTGAAGGGCTCCCGTTTGAGATCCAGCGTTACCCTTGGGGTTATATTATACTACCTTGCCCTGAGCGTTGCTGTTGTTATTACTCTGGTTTGCTTAAGCAAGTCTAGCATCGTGGTGAGGTTGAAGCGTAAGTTTGGATACAGAAGTCTGATTGACCCCGAGATGGGTTTAACAGGTGGAAGCGGAAATGGAGGCAAGTTTGATTAGAACAACGATATATAATATTGTTTCAGCTAACGTGTTCGATTAATTGACTTATTGTATGTAACGATTGTAGAGATGGACAATTTCAAGTAAGGAGATCTAGAGGTCGTGGTTTCAACCACCATTAATACACATCACTGGCATATGTCAAATTTAGAGTTAGTCTCGATATGGTTGTTGTAAGATAGATAGCCTTCCAGTCTTATCTTCTTAAGAAGTTCATTTATCAATTTGATCATCTTAGACTCATTCACAGTCATGAGAACCCTTGGACGTTATTAGATTACTTCTACAAAACATATCAGATCGAAAGAGTGATGTCAATGTACCAATCAGCCTGATGGGTTGGAAGCGTTTAGAAATGTTACGTTTCAATTGATGGAAGACAAAGAAGATAACATCACCTGGGATATGATAAATCAACGTCTTAAGAAGACAAGACCGGAAGTGTTATACCGTATGGTATGAAAGTCACACAGTCCGCCCAAATAACACTGGTTTCCAGTACCATTCTCCTAATCAGCAGCCAGCAAACTAAGCACCACCGCGTATATCATAATATATTAATACTGTGGTACACTCACATTTTAACTAGGCGTGTGCGAACCCATTTGAAAGGACAGAAAACACAAGAGCTGCTAACATCTCATCAGTTTGTTGGTCTTAACTTCTTTTGTCTCTTTGTAATCATACCCCTTAACACCACTAGTTTCTGCGTCAACGGATTTCCAATTGACCAAATACTTTTATATACTTTCTGAAGGGTGATCTGTACTGAGAAAGACAACCAAGATTGCAAGTTAAGCGCTCTCTGTTTCCATTCTAGACTCTTTTGTTCTAATCATTGCGATACTGTTCGGCCAAGACGTTCGTTACACCTAGATATCCCCTCTACCCCAACATAGATAGCAAATAAATCATTTTGAAGCGCATTCAATGACAACAATGTCTGAAGCAACCGAAGTTTTGACACCTGTAACGTCACAGCCGGCCACATCTGGAGTTGACGTTCAACTATTCGAAAAGGCCTTCAACTCCTGGGCTGTCATTGATCTTCCATCTCTTCAAAAGGACCTTGACAATCGTGGAATAGAGATACAAACCTCTCAAAAGGAGTCATTGTTAAGTAGGAAGGACCTTGCCACCAAAACTAAAACCTGGAAAAAGCTACCCGAGGAGGAAAAGTTAGGCCAGATCAATCCATTATTGAAATCCTACCAGAATGAAATTGACGTCTTGACAAAGAAGAACAAGAGTATTGAAAGCATTTTTTTCCAAGTGTACAGGGCAATTGCAGAAGCACCAGATCCTAAACCCTTATTACAAATTAGTCTTGATGCCATTAGTTCCATGAATGACGTTGAAAGGTTGAAAGAGGAGAAAAATGAGCTTGAAGAAAGACTCCTTGAATTTGCCGATTATGACCAACTCAAAAGTCAAATTGCCAAGACTGAAAGAGAAATGACATCCCTTAACGAGAACAGATTACAGGCCAAGGATGACGAATGGAAGTCCCTCTTGGAAGAGAAAGATTTGAACTGGAGAAAGAAAGCACATGAGTTTGACAGCAGCATTTCAAAAATGAAGAAAGAGATTGAAGACATGAAAGTGAATGAGGAGATGTTAAAGCTAAGGTTGAAGAATCAAACGAAAACGTTGAACAAGGACGTTACTGATGAAGATGCAGATGATGACTCCCCAGATGCAATCAAAGAAACCATTAGAGACGATGACTTGAAGGCTAGAACGACCAATGCAGTTGAGGTTGAAATGTTACAAAGGGACGCTGATGCATCAAAGTCCAGAATTCTGGAGCTTGAAAAGAGGAACGAGGAGCTAAGACGTAGCATCAGCGTTGCCAAATCTGACATTGAAATCAACAAAGTTAAAGAGTCCAACAACAAGAGAATTGCAGAACTTGAGACTGAAAATGCTGTTTTGATTGCAAGATTGGAACACGAACGGAAAAACATTGATCTTTTCAAGACAGAGGTTATAGCTAAAACAGAGTCAACTAACAGAGAGATCAGCCAATTGAACAACGAGATTGAAACCCTTAGGGAAAGGGCAAATGCCACCCTTGACTATGATGAAGTGAAAAAGGAGTTGGATATTTTGAAACAAATTGAATTCGGAGATGCCGACAACTCTGCTGACGAAACGTCTCAGCTTGAATCATCCATCGTCCAGAGAAACAAGAAGTTGAACAATGAGATTATTGAATTCAGATCAAAGAATAATGAACTGTTTGGAAAATGTGAGATTCTTGAGTCTCAATTGAAAGAGTCGATCAAACAAATTGAGGAACTCACCGAGATGAATAACAAGCTAGAGGTGGATCTCATGGATTTCCAAAGTAACGGAGGATCTGGCGAGAAATGGGAAACGATGTCCATGATTTCATCTGTAGCACCTTCAATGGTTGCCCCATCTACAAGAGGAAGACTTTCACCAGCATCTTCGATCGCTGGAGGATTTGATCCATCACAGCACAACACTGGCATCTCACAACAAGACTCATCTATCCTTCCAATAATCACACAACAGCGTGATAGATTCAGAGTGAAAAATAAAGAGCTTGAAGAAGAAACCAAGAAACAATTTGGCAAAATAGTGGAATTAAAAAGAGAGGTCAATGCTTTGAAGACGGATAATAGGGACCTATACGAGAAAATTAGATTCCTCCAGTTCCATCAGGATTCATCCAACTCACGTTCACAACCAAACTATTCAACTGGTACAAGCAGTACCAACACCCAACAAATATCAGGTAAGGATCTGGAGAACAAGTACAAGGAGACGTACGAAAAAGAGCTACACCCAATTGAGCAATTCCGTCTCATGGAAACCAAGCGTATCAATTCTCGTATGTCTCCATTCGAACGTATATTCATTCAACTGACACAGACTGTGCTGAGTACCAACTATTCTAGACTCTTATTTGTGGCCTACTGGACTGGACTACATTTCTTGGTGTTCGTGCTATCTCTCTATATGATCGGAGGAAGCAGTGGAGCTTCCACTGCCAAACCGTTAGTTTCAGGGAGTACGGGAGGCATAGCGGCTGGTGCTGTTAAGGCCGTTGCAGCGGGGGCCGGTCATGCAGGGACAGGTATTGTCAACGAAGGGTTGGTTCCGAGTAACTGATTTCAAATGCGTCTATGTATACCAATTCACTCCGTTGAATTAGTCAACACGATATTTGACGTCTCGTGATATTTATCTTCTGGAGTTTTTCGAACGTTTTGTTTTTTTCTTGTTTGTGTTTGGGAGTTTCTCATTGTACAGAATTTCAACTTAGTTTTTCATGACATATCATGGTATTTGCACTTGTCGTTGTTTTGATGTAAGCACTTTTGGTTGATCTCAGATTCACATGAACCGGCCTAAGAAGATACTGCACCTTGTTCTAGTTATCAAACTTTGCTTTCGATTGTACCAACTACATAAGAATGACAATAGACAATTCTAGTTGAGTGTTCCTGGTAGGATTTGAGCAGACTTAGTGTTTAATAAATTTACCTTCAAGTACAGCAGTGAGGAATTATGGACACGCCGTCATTCGAAAGACCCATGGTCACGCTGTTCTTCAGAGTAGCCTTGCTGATGAGTAGCGTGGTTATAGTGCGAATTGGTCAGGAAGTAGAGATGGTAGTCCGTTCTTGAAAAGATGGTTAGTCAACTCTTCAAATTCACTTGCAGGGTGTAATAAATGATAAATGGAACGTTATTAGGAAGAATCTAGTCTATTCATTTCAAAATGGTGTTTTGATTCCTCCACTTCCTACAACCGATTGATACGGAGTTCAAATCTTAAATGTAGAATGTAAAAAGGGATGTGAAAATGGCAATGTATAGACAGGTGTTTGATATTGCCACGCCCAGCTAAATACGTCGTTAAAGTTTTAGGTGGAGGCCGAGTCAAGAATCTGTTGTTATTGCAGAATTAATCAAGATCTGGTACGATCTTGGCAGCAGAAAATTTGGAGTACGTTATGCTGCTGGCTTTATCATGCAACATGTCCAAACAATTGGTAGAATTGCTCTAACATTTTTGTGACTCCAAGGTGGTAACGCCCGGCTCTTCTAAGCAAAGAACCTACGCCAAAAGGTTATTTCGACTGGGGGAATCGGCAAGTTCACCGAAGCAGCAAGCTACCAAGCAAAATATTTACTTGTAGGTGGAAGGAAACAGTTGTTTATGAATCATTCCGAGGGAAGAATGGGACACTTATTGTTTTGACTTAGCTCGGAATTTCTTTGTCCACTTTGTAATATGTCTTTTTGAAAACGATGAGGTTGTGTGATCATTGCGAGAATGGCAGGCTAGCAATAATCTCCGAACCAGGTGAAGACGGTGGGGCTTCAACTAACACACTAGGCTGATGATATATAGTCCCGACAGGAAGTTATCAGAAGTCACGAAAACAAGTGAGGCAATGCGTCCTTATGGATCGTTTGTGGTGGACAATTCACAATCAGATTCAAGGTTACTTCCAAATTCTGCTTCATTGGAAGTCCAGATCCTTGTTTATAGGTTGAGATGCCATCTTATGAACACTCAAAAGGGTTGGTTGCTTGTGGCTCTACAGGAGAAAAAACCTTAATTGTTCGGTACATATTGTATGCATGTCTATGCATACATGCTGCATGAGCTGCTGCATGCAGGCTGCAAAAGTTTCGGCTCTCCATGATTTGATGCTTCACTCTGTCATCTTTCCACATGAAGATGTATTTACAAGCTAGAAACACTCGAACCTGCTGAATAGCATGACTTAATCCAATGCTAAACGTGTTTTCCTGGTTTAAAGCAGAGGAACGACGTGCTTTGTTGCAGTGCATTATCGGTTGGGCCGTTCAAGCTTAACAATGAAAACCAAGTCAATGCCGAACCTGATAACAATAGCTGATTCCCACCCGTCTTATTTAACGTTGCTCAGAAATAAAAGGTAAACAGCTTTTTTTTTTTTTGCTGAACCTCAGATTACGGGTGTGAGATTATCAGGTTTGATGTTGCAATGTCGTGATCTGATTGTGAATGATTTTCAGTCAATACCCTTGATTTTTCATCCACCATTGAGTCTCACCCGACATGTGATGCCGGTATTATTACCACACATAACAAGTATACGACAGCGGCATGCTTGATTGAATCACTCATATAGCAAGTGGAATAACAATAACAGAACCATTCTGCAACAAAGTGGATGGATGAATGGATGGATGGATAGATAGCTGACCTTATCGCGGAGCAAATGACAGCTGGTGAATATTTTACTCAATGTGGAATACTAGGCCTCTGTCACGTTTGGAACAAGTATTAAAGCTGGAGGTTTTGATGGCTCTGTGTCTTATGTTGTTATTCTTCACGCTTTTATTATTGTTGCATTCAGATTGCATGCAGGCTTGAGAATAAAACACATTGGTGAAAGTCTGAGTCGATGATGACGCTGATCAATTGTTGATTTATTCGGACTATGTTTCTTCGTTCATCTCGGAACAAAACTGAAAGATTCCATCGAGCCAATCTTAGCAGAATTATCTCAATAGTGGAAGCATAGACCTGTTAAGCCTTTTTTTGCTGAATTATTAACAGTTTCGCTACCAACAAAAGCTGGCCAAAAAGTTAAATTTTGGTTCTCACTAAGACACCACCATCAGATTTTCCACCAGTTCTGCAGAATGTGCATGATAGGAGATACCAAGGCCTTTGTTATTTCTCTCATATACAGCCTGTGGATTGGTGCTACTGCCTTTTTTCAAAAGACCAGATCCAAGCAGCGTTTGGTAAGTAAATTCTTCCTTTGATGGCTGTAGGGGTTGGCCAAACCTTAAGCTGTTACTAATGTTACATAATTGGGGAGACTTTTTTCCCAGTTTCTGTTTCATTTATCTTGGCATTAAATCGAGGAAGGAGAAGGAGCACTGGTAAGCTTAAGGGGAGTTGGATGGGCTTGCAAGAAGGCTCAGTCTCAGTTTCTGCGGGCGGCTGAATAGCATCAGGCAGGGATTTGCACAGCAAGGTTTCTCAATGACCGGTTTGCTCGGCTCGTGCATGGAGCATATGCTGCTAGGTTTTATCTTCCCGGGGAAGTAATGCAACCGGCGTCTGCGCAACGAGTATATATGTCTTGCTTCCACTGAACATGCAATTCGCGTTTATCATGCGATACAGTCCCAACAGGCTGCTATCAGAATCCACGACAACAATAGCAGCCTGTCGGGACTTCATAATTAAAGTTGAAAATGGGCTGAAGGAATACCTACTTATTATGACAAGTGTATAGGTTGTTTTGCCAAAATCAAGGTTTATTTTACTTTTCTTTTAGCAGCGGCAATCTTTAACATACCTTAATGTGACCACAAATTCAGCGACGTGTTGAAACTGATGAAAACGCTAACGGACACATAAGGCACGTGTTTTTTGAATGCGAAAATACATAGCGATAACAGAGTCTGATGAACCCTGAAGCACCTCCAATAAGAATGTCTCAGACGCTATGCCCCAAGACTCGGAAAAAGTTTGAACTAAGCCAGAAAAACCTATCCGTCTGAGCACTCTATCAAGGTGTGGCAGGTAAAGCAGACGAAACAGGAGATGTACTGCTAAATCCGGATGGCAAATACCTTCGCACCATACCAGGGTGACAACAACTAATCAGAGCATCAAATTTAGAAACCAGACACAGATTTATATATATCATATATTTAGTCTCTCCTACTATTGCAGGTTCATGCCACAGCGTAGCGTAGTTTGACTATTTTATTCCATACAGCAAGAGCCACTTTTGCAAGTAATAAAAGGCTTTGCTCTTTTCTCCAAATAGGGCGAAATACGAAGATCAAGTACAAAAAGATAAAGAATGGTATATGGTTTTACTAGAGGTAAACAAAAGTGGGAGGATTCAAATGAAATCACGCATTGTATAAAAGCTAGAACCATTATTTGCATTTCAGATCTGTTTGCTCTCGGTCGCTTACCACCTCTCGCTTTTAACCCCTCTTTGGACCAATCCCCTATTAAGCGCGCTTTTTGTCTTTTATTTTTTCATAGAACACCTTTTTCTTTACCTTTCATCCTTTTTTACTCCTTTATATGGGGCCTTTCCTTTTCCTAAGTCCTTGACTTTCGTCTATATCTTATTTATTTACTGTAAAGACCAAGCAAACATTCTGTAATATAAAAGTTGATCTAAGCTCATTATTATTACACGCATGGGGATAAATATTCGGGATTTTCAGGCTTGGTAACAACAGTTATCATTGAGTTTTTTTTGCGCCGCTGAACATTATATGCACCTACGGTTGTGCTTTCTTGCTGCGCTGTGCTTCCCAGTGGACGGTGGTGGGGCTTGGGCTGTCTTGTATTCTATTGAGCTGCATTGTACCGAATGCACGCACTCTTAGCAGTGCAACATACAGTGTTGTTCTGTAGTTCTCAATGCCCTTTCGATTTCAAAAGTTCTATTGTGTGTGTTTGTAGGATCTGGGCTAGTGAAGCAAAAGAAGAAGCTCTCTGTTGGCAGATATTACAGAGACTGCATTTTTTACTTGAAGCCCCAACCAGAACTGGTTATTAACCCGAAGGTGAAGGAAAAAAGGCAAGAATGCAAAGTTCCACGATGCATTCACTACTCTCACTTGTCAATCTTCCTGCTTTGAGAGAGGAGGGGGATGGGGAATGGGGGATGATCCTCACGGGGAAATTATCAATCATACATATTATAGATACCTTCTACCCCCATGGAACATTCATACATACATAAGTACGTACGTACGTACAGGTGCAGGTTATGCAGATGCATATACATAATTAAGCGTACAGGAGAATAAAAGACATGAGGGATCGATTTCTCCTGCACTTCGACCACACCCTTATTGTTGTGCGTGCTGTGTGTGCTGTGTGTGCTGTGGCGCATAATCCATTTTTTTTTTATCCCTGCTGCCCCACCAACAACGGCTTGCCTAGTAGATTATATAACTACACCAATGTGACACCCCTTTGGACAATTGACATTTTTTTTCACCATGATGATTGCCACCACTAGTTTCAGTTTTATAAGCTTGTTCTTCATTTGACTCTATTCCTGGTCTGTCCCAGTTCTTCAACTGTATCGGAAACTTCTACTGCCAGTAAAGAGATTTGCCTGTTTGCCCCTCCTGCTTGGATCCAGAGTGACTGCAGCAGACAACGCTTCTCGCAACATCCTTTTGACAACCACTTCCACAACCCCAACCACAAGCCGTCTCACCCCCCCTCAATCATCTGCATTATACAGTCTTGCCTACATCCCATCAACACAATGAGTATGACAAGCGAACAACCCGTGGAAGAAATAGGCTCCGACATGAAAGTCCCAAAGTCCAAGAAGGTTTGCGCAGCGTGCCATAAGAGAAAAGTTAAGTGTGATCTTTATGAAAAGAAAAACCCTAGGGAAAAATGCTCACATTGTACAAACCTCGGTTATCACTGCGTGGTGTACATCAGAAAGAAGAGAGTCATCAGTAAAACGGCTTCGAATGCCACCTCAATTCCAACAAAGTTGCCTCCTTACGTTTCAACACACGATCCTGAATTCATGGATACCCTGAACGAGATCAAGTTGGATCCTGAAATGTTTTTGAAAATCTCTCACAGACAAAAAGCAAAGTTCAAAGGTTACATAGGCTCAGTTAGGGCAAGCCCTTTAACCTCCAAAATCTTGAACGATTTCCACAAGAAAAATGCAAGCAAACATAGACCGGATTTTGACGAGATTGATTACCAAATGCTAGCAGTGACTGGATGTTTCAACTTACCCAATCAAGAAATGTGTTGGCGACTCATAGATTCTTTCTTCCTTCGAACTCATCCTTATTCGCCATTCATCAACAAGACTAGATTTATGAGAGACTACAAAGATTTGACAAATCCTCCCAGCATACTCTTACTCCAAAGTATTCTCTTCGTTGGTGCCGTATTCTACCAGGACCCTGAAATGGATGATCAAAAGAAGGCTCGCATGAAGATGATGTCCAAAGTACTATTTAAGAGGGCAAAGCTGTTGTACGACCTCAGCAGCGATCAACTTGAACCAATCCCTCTCATACAGTCCTTATTGTTACTCTCGTTTAACACTCATGGTGTATGTGAGAAGAATTCTCTATATTACATTTATCTTTCCGTTGTCACAGCCCAGGCGTTTGGGTTACACCGTGACATGTCAAGTTCGCCCGATCTATCTGCCTATGAAAAAAGAATGTACAAGGTGTTGTGGTGGCTTATATATATCCGTGATAGGTCTGTGTCTGTTGCCTTGGGAAGGCCAATCAACATCCAACCGGATGACTGTGATGTCTCGCAATTGACCAGAGAAGACCTCTTGGATGATGATAATGGATATGCTGTAGGTGAGACTTTGTACCCAATGACACCAATTCAAATTGACTTTGTCCTGCAGTCTGTCAAACTGGCTGAGCTAGCACAGGTTGTGGTTAAACATCAGGTCGTGATCAATCAACTAGCTTTGAAAGGCGAACCGTTTCTCCATTTAATCAAACAGCAAGATGTCATATTGAGTAAGTGGTTCAACAATCTGCCTGAAACCCTCCAATACAAGGTCAACAATCAAAATCTGCAGTCGACCTATGCTGCACTTCTAACTGGGTACTACTACACGCTGTTGATTGTTGTTCATAAGTTCAACCTTATTAGAACCTCCATGATTTCCGATAACTCGACACACATGTTTGATAAACATATCTCTGATAATGAAGATTCAGTGGAGTTTTCGGCACTGTCTGCTGGAAATGGAAAATCTGATACCCAACTGACAAACACCCAGACTCCAACGGTGAGAGAATTGATACCATCTTATGCCAATGACGAAGATTACTATCCATCATGGGGTATCACATTCCAAGCTGCTTGTATGATCCACCAGATCTTTTATGAGCAGAATCAAAACAACTATCTCAAGGATAAGATTCATCACTTCGTCTTTTTCTTGTACAATGCTGCAAACATTATGACTTACCATCTTTCAAATAAGGATAAGAGGATATCAACTCTGGCAGATAAGGTGATCCGGGAATTGCTACATTTGTTTGAAGAGATGAAGTATATGTCGATTTATATTGAGTCCATGCACTACGTCATCAAGAAACTCTATAAGAACAAGCCATTTCAGTCGATACTGTTGAAGACTTTGTTCAACGCTCCAAGGAACGGTGAAAATACAAACACGAATACAGAGAAGGTTCAAGTCAACGGCGCCCTCTTGGTCGAGCAGACTCAAAAGTCACCCAATCCGGGCGGAGATGCAAGACTGAAATCCGCCCTTACCGATAATTGTGACGGTGGTGCTGGTGGACAACAGATAGAGGCGAAACATAATAACAGAGATCAGCACAAGAGGCAAAAGAGAGCTGTTTTGGAAAAGGAAACCAGTAAGAAGAAGACCTACAGTTTGTTTGCTCATAGGAAGCTGTTTGACCAAGAGACCTCTGGTGGGAAGTTACAGTTTCCAGGCCTTGGGGTTGGCGCTCTATACAACGAGAATGAGTTTAATCAGTTGGAGTCAGAGATGGATAGTTTCAAACCTGATGAGCTTTTTACTGGGGCCTTTTCTGTTCTGCCTGTGCAAGAACAACATCAACAGCAGCATCAACGTCAAAATCAAAATCAAAATGAACAGCAACAGCAACAGCAACCACTACTGCATGGCCATCACGAATATCAACAGCAACAGGATCATGGTCACCTTCAATCTGCTGGTGATGTTACTGTTGATGGCTTCCCACTGAGAAATGCCATGAATTATCCTACCGCTGAGTTGAGAAACAGTCGCGGTGGTGTCTACTCAAGCTCAGACTTTCTAATGGCTGCAATTGAAGGTGGAAGGACTCAGTCGTCAACAACATTGCTAGACAGTAATTTGCTGATAATGCTGAGTGAACTGAACAACAACTGGCAGCCGTCGTTTGAGATTCATCCTTTCTCAGGTAGTGGCACTGGTGGAACGTCATCATCGTCAACGAAGTCTACACCTTTGGTATGTGATCAAAATCCAAATCTTGGATACTTTGGAGAACAGATCAAAGGGGAAAATGTGGAGGAGAATTACAAACACTATGGCAACAATGCAGAGTACGGTCTGTCGAACACTGCAATGAGTTCACCATCAAATTCAAAGGCCGAACCATCGCTCATGAGGTCGCATTCTTCTTCGTCCTCTTCAGCACCTCGTATGAGTAGCGACACTCAGTATAGCAGCTACCAACAGGGAGATGTACATACTGAGCAGGATGTGCCATCGAGATCAAGCAGACCCAATTCTCCGTTCGAGCACCATATATCGCAACACAAACAGCAACAAGTACACCAGCAGCAACATCAGATGAATCATCATGGTAATCGGGAACAGGTTCTGTACAATGCTTCTTTGCACCATGATAAGTATCCTAAACCAATGCCAATCCATGAGTCTCAGAAAGGAAATGATCACAATCATGGACCGCCTCATGCCCAAATGCAAGAGCATCCGCATTCGTATCCCCCTGCCATCCGCGCTCAACATCAACACCAAAAACCACATTTTCAGCATCAGCATCAAAGTCCGCCCCTTCCTCAACCCCAGCATCAGCCGTCGCAATCACATTCGCATTCGAACTTACACCCACAATCACATCAGCCTGAAGAGCACCATCAACTCCAGCAGCTTTATCAACCGCAGACGTACGATCCACCTGAGCAGATGGTATATCATCCTGTTTACAGACAGCCATCAGAACACCGGTACCAGCAGCCATCTGATCCTCTTTCTCACCAATACCAACAGCAGCCGCCATTGTACTTGATGTCCCAAGCGCCCCCACAGTATCGCAGCACTGCACAATCTCAACTACCGACTGATGGATTGATGTCACAGGTTCCTATGGGACAGACTGAGCAGCAGCCGTACGTGCATCATCAGCAAACCCCTCATCATCATCCCTTACAACAACAACAACAACAACAACAACAACAACAGCAACAACAGCAACAACAGCAACAACAGCAACAACAGCAGCACGTTCCAAAGTCTGATTAAACTGGAGGTGCTTTAATTTAGTGGACTTGGCTACGTGACTTTGCTTCTTTACAACTTTCAGCTTAATTTTTTATTCGACATTTTAGAGCTGCCTTTCTCTGTATATTATCTTTAATTTGCATTCAATCTTTGCTTCTCCTTCTATAATGGTGATTTCTTGCAATACTTTATTCCTTCTTCGTAAATTAACCATGGTCTCTGTACGGTCATATGTTAGGCTCATGACATCACGCAGGCTTCCAAATCTTAAGACTGAAAACGAGCTACTCTGGCGTTGGTGTGTACGTTTCGATTATAGTTGAACTTGAAACCACCATACAGCGCTCACTTTATTGTGGTTATTTGTGACATACTAGAAGCTTATGACTGTAACGGCACATAGTGGGGGTGCACTTTTTGGCACCAGGAAGTAGTGCCAACCCTCAACTGTCTCTCCATCTTTGCATCAAGACGAGCAACCCTCCGTACACCTTCTGGATTCTGGAGTTATTTGTGCAAACACTGGAAGCTAATCACTATTCGACTGTGGTAGCATGTGCTCTCAGCACATCCATCTCCAAGGTGTGGTCGCTTCAGGAAGCACTGTTCTGGATTGGCGTGTGGCGTGTGCACACACTTCTCAAGCAGGATCGGGCGGTGAGCAAAGGGGATGATGGAACGGGCTGCAGTTACCGCCGAGGGATCTGTCGCCACTGTCCCAATTGGGAAATGGGGCCAATAGCTGCAGCTTCTGCAAGTGTTCATCGATAAGGAGGGAGAAACTCACAATCGCCGTGTGTCTCTGTCAGATCTGGGTGGTTAGCCTGATACATATATAGTACTTTCTTTCCTTTCTTTCTCTTCTTCAGATGGAACTTCTTTCTAATAAGTTGATTCATATATACACTTATTCGGTTATTCTGTTCATAAGTTGGGACTTAAACATCATCTTACCATTCACTGTGCATCCAACAATAACAATAATAAAAATGTCTGAAAAAGCCAAAGTTCTCCTAGTCGGTATGGGGGGTGTTGGTTCCATGGCTGCCTATGCATTGGAATACGGTGGAAAGGCAGAAGTTACAGCTGTCTTGAGATCAGACTATGATTTAATGGTCAATGAAGGGTTTGAACTGAATTCTTGCGATTACGGTAAGGTTGACTGTTTCAGACCATCGCACATCTTCAAGACTGTCGAAGAGGCAATGGAGAAGAACGGTCCATTTGACTTTGCCGTCTTTACGATGAAGAACGTCCCTGATATCCACCCTATTGAGCCATTGATTGCCAAATGTATCACCCCAGAGACCGGTATCGTGCTATTGCAGAACGGTTATGGTATTGAGAAGAGGGTGTTTGAACAGTTTCCTGAGGCATACCTTATCTCTGGTGTCACCATGATCTCATCTACTTTGTACGGACGTGTTGTGAACCAGGTTGCAACTGATAGCGTCTACTATGGTGCCTACGATAATGGTAAGATTCCATACGAGTTACAGGACAAGAAGTGTGCGGAATGGGTGAAGTTGTACTCTAACGGCATAAATGACGTTAAGCAGGATGACAACGTCAACTATATCAGATGGAGAAAGTTGGTTTACAATGCCTGCATTAACTCCACCTGTGCATTGACCGACGTTGACATTGGTAGGTTGGAATTATTCGGAGGTATGGATCCAATCGTGAGACCAGCAATGAGGGAGGTGCTAGCCATTGCCAAGTCGGATGGTGTCGATCTACCTGAGACCATCATTGAGGATATGATCAGATCAGACGATGGCGAATGGTACCCTCCTTCCATGTTGATTGACATGAGGAAGGGTAACTTCTGCGAGTATGTTGTCCTTATCGGTAACGCTTTGGACACTGCCAAAAAGAACGCTATTGATGCTCCTGTGCTGACCATCTTGTTCCATCTATTACACGTCGTCCAAATGAGGACCCAGGAGAAAAAGGGATTGTTTGAGTTGCCTGCCGTTAGACCTGCCTTTGAGGAGAACTTCCAAATCACATACAAATAAGCATACTGAGAGGCGGAAAAGAGGCTCGAGCAAGTTTCGAAGTCTTTTTTACAGCGTCTCATTTATTTGTCCCTTGGTTTGTTCTTTTATAGAAATAAATAGTTTAATCTTTTCTTTTTGCTTGAAAAGTTCATTAAAGATGGATTCTGTCCCCGAGACGCGCTCTTTTCAAAGTGTTGCTGTGTTTATTTATCCTTCTGGTCGGCTAAGGTGCATCATCACATTCCTCTGTGCTGCACTGCACTGCACTGCCCAGCACGGCAATGTGTAGATATATAATTAGAAGCAGCGAGTAAGTAAGTGGTGGAGGTGAAGGTGGATGGATCTGCTACTTCAGAGGGGGAGAATAACAAAGGAAGAACACCTCTTCTTCTTTCTTTCTACTGAACCACATGCCTTGCCATCTGCAAACCCTATTGCTCCATAAAACAATTTAATTCAGGGTATCAACGGCACTTTGAGTTTGTTCAGCGAAAACACCCTATTACTAAAAATAGACGCAGACTAACTACAAAAGGGATCATCAATAAATCACAACCACCAAACCAAGCAGCCGTTCACCAACCCTTTTGCGTGAATCAGTCTTCATTCAGCAACTTTTTCAATCAAAATCTACATCAGTCATTCAGTCATATAGTGCGGTTCTTTGTATGACTTCTCTTCTCACACGTTTTGCATCAACCCTCATATGATCATCTGAAGAACAACTTTGATTGCCACCACAACAACAACACCTGCAAGGCACTATGATCAACAGGAATACCAGCATAAACACTCATGCCAGTAGAGATACCACATCTAGCCAGTCATTCCCCGTTACGGACGTCTCACCACTTGGTAAATTTCACAGATCAATTGACGATACCAGGTCCCAAAATAGAACAAGCATAATATCAGCCGATTCCATATCAACAACGGGTAGATTACTGGATAAACTAGGCTTGGATGATGACGACGTTGAGAGCATACTTGAAGACTCAGAGGAACTTCCTGATGACACCATATTGGCATCGTCTTCATTGTCGGATACCAAACATTTAATCTCTGCGCCTGCTATTAGATTCAGATCATTGAGACCAATGTTGTTAGATCAAAAGAATCAGCAATATCAAAATCAAAACTCTGCAGCGAATACGGCTATTTCGTTTGGATCCACTGTCAATGAAGTCAAGAATCAAACTCCATATTTGATCAAAAACGAGGCAAACTCTCGACAGTCCATTCATTTGGAACCGGTCGATTCAAGCCGAGAGAGTACTGCAGCATCAAATGATTACTTCCAATATTCCGATGAGTCTGACGATCAGGATTCCCCTATGGATGAGGACAGCTTACAGTTCAACCACACGGATGAGACGCTAACGTTACACGAAGATCACGACGATTATACATACTACTCAAAAGAACTTCCCACACCAACGCCAAAGACTCGCCATCAGTTTACCCATAGTCAGGTACACGAAGGAGCCGCCTCTGCAGATTCAACGCAGATTCACGTCAACCAGGCATATATGGTTGACATGCAAGTGTCAACAATTAGAGATACGCATCATTCCCATTCATTTTCGAACCCTACTGATATGTTTTGTCATAGCGGAAAGGAACAAACATCTAGTCCGGAATCCCCACTTACGAAGACCTTTCATCAAGGGTTTTATCATGCAACTGCACCTGCATCTGTAGCGCTTGTTGAACCTTTGTCACCCATCAACACAAACCACACCTTTGATACCAATACTTCCACTACAAGCATTTCAACTACTCCGGATCGCCGTTTTGAACAATCATACAATCCTAGCGTGCCTTCTTCTTTAGGAATGTCTGCGAAATCACAGAAGAATGCAGATTTAACTTTCAGCAGCCCGTTTGGTAGACAGCATCGGCGCCAATTATCACATGTCACCGATAGAACCTATCTCCCAACAACGCAGCAACAACACGCCCTATTCAGTGCAGCCTCTAGAAGTAACGGTGCCTTGCTACGCACACCATCTGCTCCATCCTTGTCGAAAACTAATAAACCTTCACAGCTTCCTCCTCAGTTACCACTCAACGGAACAATGCCTACTCATAAGTATCTCATGCAGCAGATTCCAACACAACAGGGCCAACATCATCTTGGTCATAATGGAGACATGATACAGTCGGTACTCCCACCACCATACCTACACAACTACCCTCATAAGGCTCAAACAGAACCTCACTTGCGAACGATTCATGATACAACATTTCAACCACCTTCTAGCTTTCCCATCACTTATCGTGAAACCAACTCTCAGGAGCCGCAACTACAGCGATCACATCCACAACAGCAAGCACAACAGCAAGCACAACAGCAAGCACAACAGCAAGCGCAACTTCAAGCTCAATTGCAGTCACAACCACAGCGACTACATCAACAGCAACCACAGCAACAGTACAATCGGCATCATCATCATAACGATGGTCAGCATCAAACCTCCAATCGTCATGTGTTTACTGGCTTGCATGCAATTGAGCCACCTGCGGCAATCTCTCCTAGACCTACTTCTCGTAATGCACACGTGTTCTACCCGTATCCTCCGAGCAAGGACATAGCACAGGCTCCTCATTATACCCGCCCCTTTAGTAGTGGCGTATCTTCTCCTCAACCGGTTCCACAAAAGCAGACACAGCATAGTTACACCGATCTGCACTCTCCAAATCATTACGAACTCTCTCGTGAGCAAACTTCGCAGAAAGAGAGCCCAACTTTGAAGAATGTCATGTCTGCGACCATGGATATACTATCGTCATCCACACCGGCTTCTGTGCTAACACCAGAAGCGCGCGTATCAATGGCTATAGCCCTTCGTAAATCGGGACAATCAAGAGACGCCGCGTATCAGTTACAAATCGCGGCAAACCAAGGAAACAATGAAGCAATGTTACTGTACGGTTTGAGTCTCAGGTATGGCTACGGGCTCCGCAAAGATGAAAATCTATCATTCATCTGGATTTGTAAAGCAGGAGGGATTGATCCAAGAAGAACAAAGGAGAACGGATACAAGTTTAACGTTCAGCCCAAGCTACTACTCGAGAAACTCAAGGAAGATAATCGTACATCAGCAATGATTTTGATGAAACCCAAAGAACCTGAATGTTCCATCTTTTTTGAGATTGGACAGGCATGTATTCATGGATGGGGCTGCAAGCGTGACGCGTCTCAAGGATTGGAGTTCATAGAGCTTTCTGGTTCCTTGGGGTATCGGGATGCCATGTGTGAGGCAGGAACTATCTGGTGTACCAATGCAAGCACACAGGGTGAGAAGGTGAAGAAGAAAGGGTTGGGTAGCAAAAGAAAGGATATGATTAGGGCTGCCGCTTGGTTCAGACTTGCTGTCAAGTGTGGCGTTGAGCTCATTGGTAGCGATTGGATCTACAAGGAGAAGTACATGTGAATGTTGAGCCAGAGGAGGCGAACTCCTTTCTTGTTTCACTTTGCATCTGTCTGTATCTTTCTGTAATATTATCGGCTTGCACTTTACAAGTTTTATGCATTTCACTTCTTTTTTGAGGCGATGATACTTCATTCTTTTGAATGCTTGCTTTTGATAATTATTATCAAAACGTTGTCGAACTGTACTTTTATTTTGTATCAATAGAGACCGTACTCCCTAACTGCGTAGAGTAACACAACCACAACCACATCCCTAGCTCCATCGCTAAAAGGTTACCTTGCTGTTGCCACAGCCGCATTAAACCGAAATGTCGTCTTCCCTTCCATCAGGAAGAGGAATATAGCTGTCATTCTCAAAGTGTTTCCTCTCCTTATGTATCTGTAAACTCAACTCGACGTTATATCCATCGCTTAGTAAATGCTGAACCTCTTCCAATTGTAAATGGCCCAGTTCCGGGTATGCAAAATAGACAAATATGATAGACACAAAAGTGACACCACTGAAAAGTATAAACGTTCCACAGGGAGTCAAGTGCTTCATAAGAGTTAAAAAGGAGGCCGAGATGCACATGGATCCCAACCAATTAGTGGCAGTTGAGAAAGAAGCACCTAAACCTCTGATTGATTGAGGGAAAAGTTCAGACTGCTGCCATGGAACGTTACCCAATCCAATCGCATAGAAGGCGACAAACATGACAAGGCCAACCATGAGAATGTAACCCCACTCACCCACACGAGTAGCTGTTCCAACTGCAAACGTGGCTTTAGATAGGGCATCCCCTTGAATTGAGACGTCCAAGTGTTTGAAAGATAATGCACAAACCAGCTGTGAAACTAATAACAATGGCATGGATATTAGTAATATCCTGCGACGGCCAACCTTGTCAATGAGAAATAGTGCCACCACTGTGAATAGAAAGTTAGTGCCAGCTATGATACAACTCACCCCTGTGGAGTTGTCGTATCCCACCATTTTGAAGATGGTGCTGGAGAAGAACATCAATGAGTTGAATCCAGTAAACTGTTGGATTGCTTGCAATCCACAAGCTATAACCAAAGCTCTCTTGTTTGATCCAACACCGAACAACTCGTAGAATGCATTCTTAAGCTTATGGGTCTCAGCTTCTTCAATATCTAAAGAGTTCAAAAGACTGAGCTCTGCAACATTAGCAGCAATATGCTCTTCTGAGGCGTCAATATAAACTTTGTGTAAGACTGCTCGAGCTTGTGTATATTTTCCCTTGGAAATCAAATATCTGGGCGTATCTGGCAAGAAAATAAAGGCAATCAATTGGATAACACTGGGCACTAATGAGAATGCAACTATCATTCTCCAGCCCGAGTCAACAGACGACAAACAAGCACCAATTGCATAAGCTATCAATTGCCCTCCAGTAATGGCCAAACAGTTAATCACAACTAACCGTCCTCTAAACTTTGAAGGTGCCATCTCTGAGATATACAATGGGGCAATCAACGAGCCCAAGCCAACTCCAAGCCCCATCACTATTCTTCCTATGATCATTGGTTTGACGGATCGGGACATAAACTGTAAGATCGCACCACCTATAAACAAGAGGTTGCACAGAAAAACCGTCGGCTTCCTGCCGTATCTATCGGCAATAATACCTGCAAAGATACAGGATATTAAGGCACCTAAGGATGTTCCTGACGTAATCCATTCTTTCTCACCCACTGTGAGAAATCGATCATCGAGATCGGTGCCTATAGTGACCAAGACTGAAGAGATGTACCCTGTATCATAACCAAACATGAATCCCGAAATTGATGCAAGGACAGTCAAGCACATCACCAATGGTGACGGCTTAGACGTTTGAGAGTCAAGTATCGTCGATGTTGAATGAGATATGGCGTCGTTGCCAGAGAGCAATGATGACGATGTTGTTTTATCTACAAGATGACTGTTCTTGCCTTGCTGCCTCAGTATGAGGTGTTCGTGCTGACTTGCAGAGAGTGGATCTATATTGCTTGTTGTTGACAAACTTCGATCTTTAGTGAGAGGATTGGGGAAATGATGAGATTGCATCTTGTCTTGTTGTGATTGTGTGCTTGGCCTTGATAAAGACTATAGTTTGCATGCGCGTTCACACCCCTGATTACCAATGAGATTGCTGAATAGGATGACTAGGTGATATATACATGTACTCTGTTGCTGTAAAAGTATGAAGAATGACGAATAATAATAAGAAGTTGAAAACTAGGCAATGATTGTGAGGCAGTAACCGGGGAGGGGGAAGTCGCTCGGTCAAAACTCCGACGGTCCATTAGCCGCTCGGAACTAACATGAGCAGCAGACGGCTGTGCTCTTCATTCCTTGCGGCCCTTGGTTGTTCAACTGACACTGTTCGATATGATGTATATTCGGTCTATATATTTTTTAAGAATTCATGCTAAATGTAGTTATTCCACAATACTGAAGGATAAATGTATGTAAAAGAAAAAAAAATGCAGTGGGTTGACTTTTAGTACTCAAGTCAGGTTCCATGGCAATGATTGTTCATGACCGAGAAAGTTCTCTCCTTTGAATAGTCCTCCTGGATGATCCTAATCGTGAGTCCTACCATGACCCTTAATACCACACGCTAACCGTTTCATCTGTGACAATCGTCTCTTCGATCAAGGGCTCATCTTCATCATCACCACTCAATACATCATCGACGGTGGCTTCGCTCCTCTCAGTCTCCTCTTCGCCGTTGCTTTGAATCAGGTTCTCAGGTTTCTTGATTTCGTAAACGACGCTTGCAGTTCCATCAATCTTTGCAAGCAAGCAAGTGTATGCCAAGTTTCTTTTACTAAATGTCGCGGCAAACACTTTGGTCAACTCATTCAAGTCTTTTTCCATCATTTGAGACTTCTGAGCGTAATTTTCACTGTAAAAGACGAAGGTGTTGTCAGCAACCCATTTCACAGTTGGATTGACCACTGTGAAATACTTGCCCTCTTGATTCAAAATAGGGTTCATTGCATCTTCTAGTTCGTCCCTTGTGACACCAATGAATAGATCCTTTATTGCAATCGCATTGAAAAGAGCCTCCTGGTCTTTCAACCTAGACACCCTGATGAGTTCCCTTTGCTCTTGTTTGTACTTCTCTCTTTCTCTCATTTTCTCAGACAGAATTAGTGACTCGGCAAGGCCAACTTGTGGAATTTTGGTTCCTTGTTCAACCTTCACAAACACCGATCTTTTTGGTTCTGCATCTTGTGACTCGCTGAACATTCTGTAAGAAGATGCTAGTTCGCGCACAAACTTTCTTTGTATCTTTCTCATCGGTTGGAAATGATACGACTCCCTTCCTAAGGAACCATTGACCAGCCTATTAAAAATGGATTCAATGCTGGCACACCACGACTTTTGTTGTTCGTATAAGCTCAACACAAACGGAGTGTAGGTCTTCTCCACCAGCAAATACTGCGGTAAAAATTCATCAGATAGAAGTGATTCTCTATCCTGTTTCGATTTTTCCACTTCGAAAGCCTCAAAGAGTAACTTGTTACGCTTTTCTCTTTCACATTCAGCATCACATGCTAGTTCTGTGATGTCAAATTTTTGGGCACATACGACATTCTTCAGCATTCTCTTGCAACCGCAATACAAAGTAACCGGTTCCTTGCATGGAACAGATTCGCTGCATCTGAAAGGAGCATGGCATGTCTGTTTACAGGGATGTCCACATTTCCTCTTCATTCCACAAATTTGTAAGCATTTGACCTGACATTGCCCAGGAGGATGGCAACTCTTAGTACAACTATGCACACCACACTTCAACGTCTTTCCACATGTCTTACCACAAGAAACATTCTCTTGGTAACACATCACATTTTTCATTTTGATCTGTTTCTCACATTGACATGGTCTAACCATCATATAGGTGCACCTAGGACAGTCCTTATCTTCGGAATGACAGTAGTGCAATTCAGCTCTATGGCCACACCTTGATGGTCTTTGACATTGATTTGGACATGGCGGTAACTTGGTACCACACCTGACTGGAGCCGGAACAACGGTCTTTCCACAATGACAAACAAGATCTTCAGAAGATGATTCCAAACAGGGGTTACATGGTCCCACATGGCATGTCATCTGACAGTAATGCTTTCCGCAGGATAGCAGCTTGTTGCATTCCTTGGTACAAATATGTCTTGCTTCGATAGTCATATGTTCCTCACCGTTTTTCACATTGATCAAATTCTTTCTTATGCCTTTTTGTCTTTCTCTCTCACGTGCTGCTGCCACTGGTTCAAACTCACAGCAAATATCAAGGCAACGATGTCTTCTGCAATTCATCAACGCTTGACATTTGTGCTTGCACTTCGGAACGTATCCAGATTGATTCAAAGCACAGGAGAGTGAGTAATGGTTATGCTTACACTGACATGGGGTATCCACCGATCTGCGACAAGGAGCACATTCGCCTTCATGGCATGGCCAGTAACAGGTATGACCACAAGAAAGCTCCTTTCCACAGACTTCACCACATATCGGAATAGGATCTAGGCATGACGAACGAGGTTCGGCCAATAGTTCTTCCACTTTGTGTTTACCACAGGGACAATTTAAAACCGTTGATGGACTTAATGGGCACTTGTGCATTCCTGATGACTTTGATCTTGGATGACATGGTGATTGGCAGGAATGATTTCTACAGTCAAAAAGGGTATCACAAATCTCATCACATTGGAATGCACCCACCCATTTCTCATCCCCTTGTTCCGAAATCTTCAACTGTCTCTCATGACATTTGATGGTAGCCTTATGTGTACCACAGTAACATGAAACTTCAATATTCTCGTCACAATCACCACACAATCCAGTATGACACTTCCTCTTACACGTGTGCAGACCACAGGAGAGGAAATCAACACACTGTTTCTGGCAAGACCACCCATCATTGTATGGAGTTAAAACGCAGGGCAACTGCTGAGTCTCAGCACCACAGTTACAAGTCATCACTGGTCCAGTGGCAGTACACTTCTTGATGTGAGGTCCAGGATGGCACTCGTACGAGCAGTCATGGATACAACCTTCTAGTTTTGAATTGCACGTCTGCCCACAGGAGTGTGGCGCGAATTCGTTCACTTGTGGATTCATCACTTTGCCACACCAACAGGTATAATGCTTGGGCAATTTATGGTGGGTTCCATTACACGACGGACATCTCCATGATGATCTATCACTTGACGTTGACGAACCTCTCTTTGACCAGTCTCTAACACAGTCAAGATCAAAGACACGAGAGCAAAAGTCACAGCACCATATTTTGGACGTTGCATCAATTTCACCTGTGCAGACCAGACAAGTATATGTGCCTCGCCTTAGTTCAGAGAGGATCTCGTTTGAAATGTGGTTGGACTGTTCGTCTTCTTCATGGTAGTGATCTTCATCTTTATCTTCATCCGATGAGTCAGTATATTCCTCCGAAGATGAATCTGATGCCACTATCACATAGTCTGATGTAGCTAGCGGTGGGGCAAAAGAGTATGGTGCACTGGGTAGGTCTGCCTCCGTTACTAGCGGTGGTTGTGACTGTGACTGTGACTGTGACTGTGACTGTGACTGTGAATGTGACTGTGACTGTGACTCCTTAGTACCGTGATGTTGATTCTGATTCTCCTCTGACGGGCTTATTATGGCTTCTTCTTCATGCATTCCTCTTTTGAGTGTGTATATGTTGCCTTATTGCTCAGCGTTGTTAATATTCCAGGCAGAGCTCTGTTGTTGTTGTCTATAAAAGATACAGGTATGAGGCAGAAAACAAAGGGGGGATATAGTTGAGTGATTAACTCCCTTTGGTGTCTTTTTTTCTACAAGGCAAGCTGAAAAATCCAAAGGAAAAAAAAACCAAAGAAAAATTGGGTAAAATAAGGCGGTGAAGCTCTTGAGCATAGTTGAGCCGCACATGTCTATTTTCCCCCTAGGAAAGGATCTTTACGTCATGGCTTAGATAAGTAGAAGCGTTCCACTTAAGCATATGTACCCCTCATTCTGTAGCACAGTAGGCATGAGAGAGAAGATAGATAAAGGCTGGTGGTATTTTACTTCTTCTACCATCGATGATAACGATCAGGTTCAGCAAAACGATACTATCTGTGAATGCTAGTTATTGTTGTTAATAAGTAATCAATCGACGGTTTCAACATAAGTCCATTGGGAAAAAAACACACACAGCTCACAACAGACACCATTCGTCATCAGATCTTCTCCTTGGACCACCCAACTTGACGAATAACTAGGAATGTCTGTTCCACATTTGAACGATCCTTGGAAAAAAAGGTATGTCATTTTCTATTTCCCCCTGTGAAGATGTTTTTGCTAAGTGACTGATTTCCAGCTCTGAAATGAACGCTTGCGAATGGTGATTCTACGGTAGCACCCACATCCAGATTGATCTTAAAGACTCTGTACTAACAACCACTTTTGAAAAATTGACTTTAAATTTAGGGATGCATGGAGATATGAAGGAGTGTTTCACAAATCACAGAGGTTTAGAGGTTTGTTTCCTGGAATTGGAATTGGATTTGGGGTGTTTCTAGCCGTTAGTGTTTATGAGGATTACTTCATGGTTAAAAGGGACCACCATGGCGATGATCACGAGCATGCTGTACAGTAAGGATGGTTGAAGTACACCATTGTGAATTATTTATTTATTTATGACATGGTTAGTTGAGTACACCACTACATTTTACATGTATGCGGTTGTCAAAAGATTATGTAGAATGAGGAAAAACAAAATGTCAATGCCGATAAGAAATAAAGTCATAAATATAACGTTTAGCATCTCAACAAGAGGAGTGGAAGAAAACGAAAAACTCTCAAGACCGCTCTGGAGACTTATCTCTATTCTTTCCCTTGGTTTCCTTCCAACAGCTGTAATGATAAACTCTACCTTTCACCCTTGTAGCGTTTCTCCAAATCCACTCGCCTGAATCATCATCCAACACACCAACTAGCGTCTCTCTACAAACAGGGCAAACGGTTTCATTTTCAGAGTCATCGGGCACAGTAACGGTCTTTCTGTCCAATTCTTCCTGAGAGAGAGTAAGTCCATTTCTTTGACCCGTTATGTTGACCCTGTTATTGATCTCCAAGCCACCTTCATCGGTATCGATCGACCCAATGATGTCGATTTCTTTGAAATCGCTCCATTTAGAGGTAGTAAGGAACCATGATCTGTTGTGGATTGTTTTTGATGTGTTTTTCAATTTTTTGTTCATACGAAAGTGCCAGTCCAAGTGTAGTTGTTTCTGATGAAATCCTTCTGTGGTGTTTGCAAATCTCTTTGGACAGTTGGAACATTGGTTTGGTTTGAGGTCGTAAATCATCGAGATGTCTTCCTGTGAAGGTCGATGATTTTGCAAAAATGATTGCTCTAATGTGAAGCCTGATAGGAGCTGAACTGGATTATGAGGGATAATTGGTGGACCTCTTTGATACTTGGCCTGTATTTCTTCATCCTGTTGCTGTTGCTGACGATCTTGCTTTTGCTTCAATGACTCTTTTTGCAATGATGATGATGAGGATGATGGTGCCGATGAGGCGCTTGCCTTTTTCAATATTCCCTGCAAAAAGTTTAGGTTTGATAAACCTAATGGATTACTAGATTTCAATGTGTTGGTAGAAGACACAGGTATCTGCTGCTGCTGTTGTTGTTCTTGATGATGTTGTGGAAACTGTGCTGCTGGAAATTGACTGTTTGGAGTAGCTTGGAACTGCTTCTGTTGCATCAAGGTAGTCATCATGTTGAAAAAAGCCTGGGCGTTGGGGTTGTTGAAGCCATTCTGACCGGAAGCTTGCGAGCCAAATGTCGAACTCCCTTGGCCATGTGGCTGCAATGGCACATTCAACAAGCCATTCAATTGTGAAGTGGTAAAATTCTGTGGTAAAGTTTCCAGTTGCTGCTGCTGCTGCTGCTGTTGCTGTTGTTGCTTGAAAGCACTCAGCCTCTTGACTTCATCCTCTCTTATAGAGATGAGCTGTGCCTTTACAACTTCAAGCTGCTGTTGAGGGATTGCAGTTGGTTGATTGATGATTGCCTTCAACTGCTGCAATAGGTCAAACCTTTGGCTAGCCTTTGAATCATTTGGCATCTGAAGCAACCTTGAGTTGACGAGGTTTTTCAAGTCGTCGATTTCTTTGATGAGAAGTCCCTTACTCAATACACCGTTTGTGATGAAGCTACTTTGTTGCTGGGGCACCTGTTGCTGTTGTTGTTGTTGTTGTTGATCAAGCGGCCGGTTGTTTGCCGTTGCTTTTATCAAAAACTTTTCAATACGATCCAACTGGTCTTCCTGAAACAGAGGCAGACCAGTAACATTGTTTGGAACTTTCCAAGTTTTGAATAGTTTGATCAGCCTGATTCTTGTCTGGTCATCAACCAAAGAGTAAACACTGGTGAAGGTTTTGAACAACGATATGCTGAACAATTGGGTGTAAGGTAATCCAACATTCTTACAGATCGAATCCAGCAAATATAGGGCAAATAACTTCTGCGATGGAATTGCCTTTTCAATTCTCTTTTCAACCGCCTTAACTATTTGGGAAGAAGCATCCAAGTTTTCCTGAGCGAGGGTGGTATGGCTCTCGATGATTGGTCTTGAATTGAACGTGAGGGCAGAGAGTGACTCGTAATAGTCGTCACCAATCCTCTTTGGAGATACATTGTCCGATGTGCTTGTCATAGTGTGATTGGTCAAAGTGGCCTGTTCAGAGGGGAAAAAGAATAGGACTCTTACCTAGTTCTCCCCAATTTAGTGAATGGCTGACTGAAAGCAATAAAAATGTGGGAAAGAAAAGAGGAACAAAAAAGAAACAGGTATACAGTCTCAGTCAAAGGGTCGAGCGGCACTACGAATAATGGAACCCTGTAACGTTAACCAAACGGAGGTACTAATTTAGGATAAAGAGCAAAGACACACAGGAAATGACAGAAATGTTTAAGCTAGACTCGAGAAGGAGCGGATCAATACGGGGGGTATGTATATCCTTGAAATCTATCTTTCTGATCAATGGAGTTGACTTTTGGAAGTGGTGTTTGAAATATAACCTATAACCTCGAAAACTGGTATGGTATAAGTAGCAGCGTATGTGGAAAACAAATATGTCCAAAGGATTCTGGAATCTGTTGCTGAATTATTAGAGTTGGCAGTAGTAGTATTACTGTAGTGGTTAATAGATGGAAAAGAAGAAGGAATAAGAAGAAAAGGTTGTAAAGCGTTTGTTTGTCGGGAAGAATAGAGCAGAAGAAGGTTAGGAAGGGAATGTGCTAGTTAGTGGTGGTGGTGGTGGTGGTGGTGGCTGATTGCCGAGGCAGAACAATATTTCAATATATGCCCAAATACACAACAGATATATATTACACCTCTACACCAATACATCATTTACTGAAACCACTCGCGCACACGACTCTTTTTGCTTTCTCAATCTTCTTCGATTTTTTTCCAAGGGTGTGGTGGGTGGAGGTGATTGTAATGGATGAATGGATGGATGGATGGATGGTGGTAATGGATGGATAGCGTAGAAGTAAACCTCTAGAGTCTCGCCTCTCTTCTCCTACTAAGCAAAACGATCAATGAATGTGTCTTATATCTCAAGTACCACAACAAGTTCACTCAGCGACTAGAACCAACATGCAGAGATCCCTATTGAGAATATCCAGACCGGTCGTTAGATCATCCAGCCTTGCCAGTACAACTCCTTTCCCCACGAGACCAGCATCTGCAGGCGCCTTAAGAACTCTCTTCTTTGCCAACTCTCCAATTGCTAGCCAGAGACAGTTCTGTTCGAGTACCAGAGCTTTGAATGAACAAAAAGACCCTCAAGGAGCCAAGGCAACCGATGAACAACCAGCAACCGAAGAATCCCCACTTGAAAAAGAACTAAGAGAAACCAAGGAGAAGCTAGCCGCCAAGGACAAGGAATCTGCAGAATTTAAAGATCGTTACCTAAGATCAGTTGCCGATTTCCGTAACCTGCAAGAAACAACAAAGAGAGAAATACAAAAGGCCAAAGACTTTGCCCTTCAAAAGTTTGCAAAGGACCTAATTGAATCCATCGATAACTTTGGACATGCCCTAAGTGCAGTTAAGGATGAGACACTAAAGACCAACGTTGAAGTTTCCCAGTTGTACGATGGTGTCAAGATGACTAGAGACATCTTTGAAAAGACATTGACCAGACACGGTATGAATAAGATTGAACCACTGGATGAACAGTTCGATCCAAACAAGCACGAGGCCACATTCCAGGCTCCAAGTCCTGATAAGGAACCAGGTACCGTTATGTTTGTTCAACAGCCAGGGTTTGAATTGAACGGTAGAGTGTTGAGGGCAGCTAAGGTTGGTATTGTCAAGTCTGAAGAATAAGTGTGTGTGTGTGTGTGGTTTTCCAAAGTAAAGGAAAGGAGAATGAAAAATTAAATTTAAATCTTGTACAAAGTTTTTTTCCTTTGTGGTTACATCTGTTATTGAAAGGTGAAGGCAAAAATTGTGTTGCCTTATGAGAGGGTTTAATCTATTTTGATATGCCAAAGAGTATATGTTTTTGTTTGCTTTATTCTTTTTAGAGTGATACTTTCACTTCCTTTTCAGATGTTTACACCACTGTCTTTTATTGTTGTTGAATATGACTTGTTACGATTGTGTTTTCTTACCAAGTTACCAAGGAGTGTTTCATTAATGTTGTTGAAATGCGAATTTAAACTATATACTTATAATCATGATCTTGTGGCTTGGCAATGGAAACCTTTATTTTCCTTCCTCCAAATATCATCCCGCTGCATTTCTGGAGTGCCTTCTTGCAAGTTTGAGCATTGGGGAACCTGACGAACCCATACCCTAACGACAAGTTGGTAATTGGGGCTCTTGCCAGACCACACCGTAGCGCCTGCATTGGCCCGAGCTTCATCATTAGATTTTCCTCCGTTATCTCATAGGGGAGATTACGAATGTACAGAATGTGATAGTCGATTTCAAAGGATCTCTTGAATTCGGACTGTAGAGTCAGTGTTATAGGAAGGTTATTTAACACTAAGCCTTGCATCTCGGCCTTGGCTTGTCTTGCCAAGTCCTGGTTGATAAATTCTATCCGTCCGTAACCTTTCGATCTTCCCTGTTCTGAATCTGGAGATGAAAATGAAGATGGTGATGATGATGATGATGATGATGATGATGATGATGATGATGATGATGATGATGATGATGATGGTATGTGCGAATGAGGCTGCTCCCTTTCGATGTGAACTTTGGTGATACCGCCAACTGGCTCAAAGGCCCTCTCGAGATCCTCATCCGTGAGGTCAAATGACAGCTTGTTCACAATTAGAGTTCTTTCCGCAACATTACTGGTAGAGTGCCTTGAGTCGTGAGATATGCTCCTTCTTGACGGCGGTGTTGTGAATGGTAACGAATGATAGGATCTAGGTGCAGATGGCGATGGAAGTGATGAGCTGATCTGCAGCAGTCTTCGTATGAGAACTGTTCTAATCATACGTGGTAAAAGATGTGGCACCAATTGAAGCGTTCTCAAAACTGATATTGATAAACTTGCTGATATCTCTGTTGCTTTTGCAAATAAAGTTGATTGACTTGATCCAATTCTTGCTGAAGTTGGTCAGCTTGAAACTTCTAAACACTGAAAAGTTTAGGCTTTTCTATTGTCCCGTGAGTTCAGGCACATAACATGAAGTAAACTAAGAAATACAACTCCAGTTAAACCTTTGCACCGGTTGTGATTTCCGTCTAGAAACAAGTGGGAACTCAAACAACATCAAAAGAATAGGGGAACTATTTCTATCTTAAAGCTCCTTTATTCTTCTGCAATATATTACTCTTAGATCCATGTTCATAAATTACACTTTTAGTTCACTACAGGTTTCTTATAATTTGAAGTGCCCATTGAGTTGTTTGACTTGACACTAATTCCCGAATAGACACGTATCGATGGCAGGCCCCCCTCCACCCCCTCCACCTCCACCTCCTCCCTTTGGAGGACCTCCATCATCAACACCGTCAATGCCTACACCTAAGATTACCCCTGACAGAAATGCATTGTTAGGTGATATTAGAAAAGGTGCAAATTTGAAAAAGGCTGTGACAAACGATAGATCAAAGCCAATGATAGGAGGAAGCAGTTCGTCGTCAGCACCTTCCACCTCGATGAACGCCGGCGGGATGCTGGCTGTTCCACCTTCGATTCCTCGTCAGAGACCAGGAGAAAGATCTTCGGCCACTTCAGCATCATTGGCACCTCCTGTTCCATCAATTGCAGCTCCTCAACTTGGAGACATCTTTGCAGGCGGTATACCAAAGTTGAAATCAACATCAAGCCCAAGGGTACCAAGTGGAAGGCCTCCACAAAGGGTTGCGTCCTCAACATCAGCATCAGCATCAGCACCTCCAATTTCATACGGTCATGCTCCACCTCTTCCTTCGATATCAGCTCCTCCCGCTCCTCCAATTCCAGGTGCAGCGCCTCCTGTCCCAACGTTTACCAGCACACCTTCATCTTTAGGAGTTCCTCCAGTGGCCAAACCATCATACATGACCCATTCGAGAAATTCATCCACAGAATCCAATATTTCCATGACGTCTGGCAAGACAAAGCCAAAATTGCCAGTCAAAAGACCCTCAAAAACCCCTGGCCCAACTGTGGCACCTCCACCTCCCATCTCGTCTGCTCCTCCGCCTCCACCACTACCTTCTTTCTCTGCTCCTTCACCTCCGCCATTTCCAGCAGGAGCTGCTCCACCACCTCCACCTCCATCATTCTCATCGCAATCTTCAGCAGTGCCGCCGGCACCACCTCTTCCATCAGGTGGAGCACTTCCATTCCTTGCCGAGATCAACAGGAAGAGAGATGATACACACGTAGTGGGCTCCTCATCAGTTCCAAAAGCACCAAGCATGAATGCCCCACCACCCCCACCGCTACCTAATATGTCTGCTCCACCGCCTCCACCGCTTTCTGGACTGGCTCCCCCTCCTCCTGCACCACCATTGCCAAACATGACTGCTTCTTCATCCCCACCCCCTGCTCCATCGGCTCCGTTGCCACCTTCTATGTTTGGTGTTCCGGCTCCATTGTCACACTCCAAGACAACGTCTTCAGTCCCAGCGGCACCGGCTTTACCAGGAGGAGCATTGCCATTCCTTGCTCAGATTAATCAAAGGAGGGATGATTCGCATGTGATTTCAGATGAAAATGTCACTAAGAAACCGTCGACTTTAGGAAGCGGCATTGAAGCAAAAGCTCCATTGGTATCTACTCCTTCTGTGCCCCCAAATTTGCCAAAGATTGCACACTCTATACCTCCAGCTCCACCAATGATGTCGGCTCCTCCCCCACCTCCAGTTTTCTCTTCACCTGCTCCACCTCCACCTCCACCACCACCACCACCACCACCAACGGCTTCTTCTTCAGCTCCTCCAGTGCCTGCATTCTTATCTGAAATCAACCAAAGGAGGCATGATTACGATAGTGTGGATGATTCTGCAAGTGGAAGTGGGAGCGATTATGGCGACGGAAACTCTAGATCAGGATTCACAGATTCTGAAGAGGAAACAGAAGAGTTCGTTGAAACACCATCTGCTCCACCCATTCCACAGTTTGGAGCTCCTAATCTGCCATCTTCATTTGCCCCTCCTATTGCCGTTCCTTCGATAAATCCAACTCTTTCTCCGGAACCACCTATTACGATGGCCCCTCAGCTTCCTTCATTTTCAGCACCCCTTCCTCCTTCTCCAGCACCAAACTCAAGTGCGCACCCAAGAAGGGCAAAACCACCTCCACCACCACCAGGACCGCCAGGAACGATTCCTGCTGCTTCACAAATCGATGGATTTTATGAACACACGCCTCAAGATAGACTGGACCGTCAAGAGCACCACAAGGGACGTTTGTTTGGTCATCTACATCACAATTCTAAACCGGACGATGCCAAGATTAACTCACAGCAGCACGTTGGTTCCAACTTGCGTAAGATTGATGCCTCTGCATATACGATAGGTGGGGGTTCAGGCACTGGAGCAAGTTCGTCTTCTGCAAATGGAAAGGTGGTTATTGATGATAAGAAGTACAAATTTGCCAATGCTGGAGATTTGCCTAAACCTAGACGGTTTGAAGGAAACGTCAAGTTGTATCCTAGCGGTAGAGGTTCTTCAGTTCCATTAAACTTGAGCTTGTTCATCTGAGTTGAAATTTTGAGACTGTGTTCATCTTTACCTGCGTATTTCGTTTTGTACAATCAAGTTGATAACTTACATCCTTCAAAAGGTTCCATTTTTCCATGATGACGTATGTCTTTTTGTTACATGTTCTAGTTAGATTCGTTCAAATATAGAATGTACAAGTATAATTCTATGTATAAGATAGCCAGCCAATAGTAAATCCCCGCCTTCTAATCGCATCTCCCGTCTTTCCAACCATCCTTCCATCTCTGCTTCCACAACGAACAGTCAAACGTCTCCTTGCCCAACTTCACATTCACTTCGTTATGGGCTTCGCATAACCATTCACCAAAGGAATCCTGATCGCCAACTTTGAGTTCGTTCTTCGCCATGTACTGTTGGAAATCCTTGGCGCAGAACCAACAGGGATAAATCTTGGAAAAGATAGAGATAAAAGTTGACATGTCTTGCTGTTGTTGTTGGGTCGGTCTGACTGGATACGTTGCTGCTAGGGAGTGTAAAAATGTCCACGTTGAGCGGCCTAGTTCGTTCACGTCTGGAGGACAGTCTTTCGGTTCCTGCTGTTGTGATGATGCTGATGCTGATGCTGCCGCTGCTGCTGCCAAACCTACCGTTGACGAAGACGAAGATGATGGTGGTGGTGGTTTTTTCGAATGGGCGGCCATTTTGAAATCGAGTAGGGAATTACATGATCGACACCTAAAGGCGAAAAGGCATGGTATGGTAAGCCAATGAATGAATGTTAGTAAACCGAACGAATCAAACTAAATAGAAAAGGCGCATCAATACCTACGGTTTTCCATTCTCGTCATAGATGATCTTTCTACCAGTGGAGCCAAAGACTGGCATGCCATGTGGCGTTGGAGGAGTCTGTGCAGTGGTCGGATTGCTCTCACCTGTCATTCCGCTTGATAATTTTCGACTATGAGATGTACTAGATCAAGTTCAGCGGAAGAATATATATGATCGAAGCTTTTTTTTGGGTGAATCACTTTGAAGCTAGCTTTTTGTAAGCATTTTCATTTCGTGAAAGGCGTTCGTATCTTGAACCCTGTAAGCCTTTCAAGATGGGTGCAGAGCACAGCCTGAAATTAATAAGTACATGCACAGCCCCAAGTGCTTTGAATGTGTTGAAAACTAGACGGGATGGCAGCCGGTTAGCCCAGCTCTTTTGAAACTAACTGAGTGGTAAAATAGTAGCAATAGCTTGGTATATGAAAAGTTCAAAACAAATAAAGCGATAGGGATAAAAAATTGAAGAAGAAAAGTAATGAAAGGACCTGGATCAAGTTCAAAACTAAAACAGGCGAAGCTAATTAGAAAATCAAGACGAGATGAAAAGAGACGTAAAATAGGGAAAAAACCAGCGAGAAGAGAAATAAGAAGAGAACAGCACAGCGTCGAGCAATCTAAATTCTCCAGATGGTGCCCGCTGAAATCATCAAAATATTACTGCTCTCCATCTTTTCAATGGCAGCCATGGCTTCCGATGAATCAAAGTGGTCTTCCTGGGTGAGTTCGTTGTTGATCAATCTCAAGAAAATTTCAAACTTCCAGTCTGAAACTTCAGGATCCTTGGTGAACACAACATGCACCTTCTGCTTGAACATCTCGTATCTACCCTTCGACAATTCCACATTGACTGTGTTCACGTTCGATGATGAATGAGAAGTACCTTCGTGTAATGGCTGCTGTTGTTGAAGTATTGGATAATCCGGAACGGTATCTTGAAGTGTAGCTTCTTCTTGAACATGTAACGAAGAATCTTGTGAGGTTCTTTGTCTGGTTGTCCTTCTAGTTGATGTTGAAGAGAGTGATTGTCTTGCTAAATCATTGGATAAGTCACCAACACCTGGATCCTCATGTATGGCATTTCTCGCCCTCTGTCTTGCGGTTGATCTACTTGGCGTTGTAATTTCGTCTTCCGATTCCACTCGGAAAGGATCTTCTTCTTCTTCTTCTTCTTCTTGGTCTGATTCCAAGTCGCTCGAGAATTGATCATCTCCTTTGACGGTAGCGGTCTTTCTCTTCTTCTTCTCCGGCGTTCCTCTGTTCTTTGCTTTGGTCATGGTTTCCTTGAACAAAGAGAATCTTAGAAGTTCTTCAGCAACCTTCACATCCTTCACATCAACCGTTGGTGATAGTCTCACCTTTGCATGTGCCGTTGAGAGACGAATTATTGTCTCCAAGGTTCTTGCAGTAATAGGTGAAGTTCTTGAATTCTTTGTATTATCATCATTTCTCAGCTCGGTGTAAATGTCAACAATCATGTTGGTTGCGTTTTGAGTAAGAACAGGCTTGATTCTTTGTTTTGCGTATTGGATGTACTTCTTCAAGAATGGAATGGCAATGATCTCGGGTTTTTTGTTTGAACCTCTCGTTCTTCTTCCGCTCTTTGCGGCCGCTTCAGCTGCACCGGCATGTAGTAACGGATTAAACTTTTCAAACATTTCTGTTGACTCATCATCGTCATCAACGTTTACTAGTTGGTCACCAACGGCCAAGGTAACATTTGGTCTTTCTCTGATTGGTTCACCTTCACCATAACCCACCGGTATGTATCTATGCATCCTTAAAACGTGTTCACTGATGTTTCTATCTCTCTCATCCGAAATTTCGTCAGTGACGACAAACAACAAATCGAAACGAGAAAGAAGTGAATCTGGAAGTGCAATATTTTGCTGAGGAGATTTGAAGGTATCATATTGGCCATAAATAGGGTTGGCGGCGGCAATGACTGAACATCTTGCATTTAACGAAGTATGAATACCAGCCTTGGAAATTGTAATTGTCTGTTGTTCCATGACTTCGTGAATAGCCACCCTATCGACATCACTCATCTTATCAAATTCATCGATACAGACGATACCTCTATCGGCCAACACCATGGCACCGGCTTCCAACTTTCTCTCACCGGTTTCCTTGTCCGTTGTAACGGCGGCTGTCAAACCAACACCCGAGGAACCTCTACCAGTTGTTGCGATTGCCAAGGATGCTGTGTTCAAGACAAACCTTAAAATTTGAGATTTAGCGGTGGATGGATCACCAACCATCAATAGGTTAATGTCACCTCTCAAATGTGTTCCATTGTCCAAATTTTTCTCAACACCACTCATTAGCATCAACAAAACTGCCTTTTTGATGAAATCGTGACCATAGATGGAAGGTGCCAGAGATTGGGACATAATTTCAAAGACGTCCTTCTTCTTTGCCATCTTGTTGATGTTTCTGATATCATAATCTGTGATTTTTTCAATGGCTTTAACAGAGGACGATCTTGCATGTAGCGGATACAACGAATTTGCTAGAATGACAACTTTGAAAGAGGCACTGTTGTTCTGTGCACCTCCCAAAGATCTAAAGACACCAATGATTTGGACCCTATCACCTGGTTTCACCTTATCCACCAAATCATCATCAACAATAACATCGACAGATCTTGGTAGTTGACCTGCAGGAGCCAATTCGGGTAGTTCTTGGATGGCTATAGTTTGATGGTCTCTATACTTTGAGAATCCGTACTCTGTGATCAACTTGTTACCTTCTGGATCTTCAGTTGGATATGCCGAAGTGGTTGTGATTGGGTTGAAACTTGTTGTTTGATCCCTGTATTCTCTTGAGTGGAATCTACCTGTTGTATCGCAGTAATGAACTGACTTGATGATCTTAGGTCTGATCAAGGATGCTCTAGTGACGATACCTTCGATAGAGACCATTTTGGAGAGGTATGAAGAGTCGATGGTTCTTGGGGTTAGTTGATGGGCACCAAATGCACCTCTGAAGGAAATGTAAAAGTCGGTGTCAGAGTTGAAATCTAGATGGGAGAATTCGTAAGGGTCATAGACTGCCATGATGGTATCTTTCAATGCTGCCTCTGCGGCAGGCAAGTAGTCGGCAGGGTTGTCGATCAAACCAACTGCAAAGTCTCTATTGAACTCTCTCAATTCATCTATTGAAATGACGAGCCTACGCTCTGCCCTTTGGAGCATTATTTTAATGGCATCCTTGTAGTCTGTTGGGTTGGTTGTTGAATCTAGGAACTCTTGAAAGTTTCTTGCACGTTCACTGAAGACGGCATCAGTAGACTCTCCAACTGCATCCATTTTACTTGAGTATGTTTGCGTGTCTTTGGATTGTTATATTGTGACTTGACTTTGAGCAAAATGGCTTCAATTGAATAATACTAAACAACAACAAGAGGAACCCTTTTGAAAAGATTCGGTGTAGAAGCAAAGCAGCAGCGTGTTTGTAAGGCAAGGTGTGTGTGTGTATTCAATCGGTTTCAAAGGAGGTTTGGGGGAAGAGTGAGTGGAAAAAAAAAAAGGTTGTGTGTGTTAAGAGAGAGAGAGAGAAGAAAGTTTCGTGTGCTTCTTTCCTGATGCGGTAAGGTAATGGGACGCGTTGCACCAGTTGGTGGAACTGTAAATTACCCAATCGGGAATATTAAGTGAGGGTAGATTGGCAGTTTGCTATACAGGGGTAGGGGAGTTAGGGAGAGTTTAATGAAGTCTATATCAGGGAATCTTAAAGAAAGAGAGACAACAGTTGACAGAAGTAACTTTGAATCCCTTCCAACTACTCGGTAGGTTGGGTAGGGTAGCAATGGGAGAATACAGATGGAAAACAGTAAAAGTTGGAAAGGATTGTCTACGGGTGAGGAGTAATTGGACAGCTTTCAGTAATCACAGAAGGTTTTGTGGAAGAGGAAATACTCTTTACCAATATCATTAAACGACTCGTTGTTAGGCTAGCTATTGCAATGATTCTCTCTAATCTGTTAGAAGAGATACATTTTTGAAGAGCTGGGAACTTGGTAAATAGAATAGGATAGAGTCACCACAATCAAAGAAAAGAAAAAGACAGGGGCTATCATTTTGAGGTCGTCCAGTAGATCAGTTAAGTCTACCAAAGTATAGCCAGTCTTCTATATATAAGTTTTAAAACATTAAAGTGGAGAAAACAGGATTGAGGAAGATATGACTAAGACTGATCCGCTCAATGTTGTTCAGAACCTGGTCTGATCTGCTGGATGTTTGCTCGGCCATAGTCATCTGTAGTGCAAACAACCCATTAATCTTCGAATCGTATTCGGGATATATAAAATATATATAGTACTAGTTGTACATATACGAGGTAGATCCTATCAAACACACGGGATTCAAATCATGAGCCGCTCACCCTACTCTCTCGGCAAAATGTCAACTCCGAATACGCGCAGGATCTTGAACTATGTTTTCTTCTCTTTCTCTCTTTCTTCTTCCCATAACACAAAGAAACTACTTCCATGATGACAGGCTAGGCTGGGCTGTTTCACCACTTGCAGTTATGAAGTTCGTCTATCTTCGCACAATGCCTGAAAAAAAAACAGCCAGAAAGAGGTGGAAAACTCTTTGTGTTCAGCTTGCTAATTCCATACAGAAATCTCGGGCAATCATTCAAAGCCAAGCTGTTCGTTTGCTGCCTAGACCCTAGGAACAAGAACGCCGGTGAGAAGATCAATTACAGACGGCCCCCGCATTGTCGTTCGTTCTATTCGGCCGGTCCTCGTACTTTCGCTCTATTCGGCCGGCACACCGCAACCAGCAGCACACAACCACTACTAACTACTAACTCACTAAAACAACACCGCAAACAGAGAACACAATTCAGCACGGCGCACATTGTATACAAAAAAATATTTCACACAACAACAAGTTAGTGGCAAGTCAATAAATAGTCATTCTACAAAGCAATATAAGACTCCTACTATTTCTTCTTCTTCCTCCTCCGCTAGCGTCATCTTGGTATACAGTTGTTCCTTTGAAGAATACTAGAATAAACACGTCTTACTGCCTATAACAAACAACTAGCTATTCAAATCACAATTATTGTTAGCTTTGCTATATTTACCGGTCCAATCCAACCCAATCCATTCCAATCCAATCCAATCCAATCCAACGACTGATAAGCACCATTTCCCATGAGTGACGCAGATGAAAGGCTAGACGAATCCCATGTCGTTCCACAAAAGAGACCTTTTTCGTTTCTCTTTTCAAAACAGATACCACCATTACCACTCGAACATGAAAGACAGATATATCCACATACAAGAGTCAACTTTATGTCTCGTATCTTTTTCGAATGGATGAGCCCCTTAATGAAGGTTGGTTATAGAAGAACCCTTCAACCTCAGGATCTATATCTCCTATCGGAAGAATCTAAAGTTGAAGTGATGTATGAAAGATTCATCGGTAAATTCAAACCTAAAGTTGAAATCGCAAAACAGAAGCACATATTGAAAAAATGCAAGGAAAGAGGTGAAACTCCAGAGAATTCAACGGTGCCGCCAGAGGAAGACTTGGAAGATTTTGAAATCTCTGTTCAAATCATGTTGTTGAGTTTATACCAAACTTTTTGGTTCCAGTATACCAAAGGTGCCATCATCAAATCTCTGTCTGATATAGCAACTGCTCTTTCCCCCTTGGTTCAAAAGCAATTGATCAACTTTGTCGAGTCCAGAGCCATTGGTCTTCCCGTCAACATTGGAAAAGGTGTCGGTTATGCTCTAGGTTGCTGTTTCTTCATCTTGTTTTCCGGTGTCTGTATCAACCATTTCTTCTACAATTCCATGTCTGTTGGATCAAAGGTTAAATCTGTTTTGACCAAGGCTATGCTAGAGAAGAGTTTCGCCTTGGATGCCAAAGGTCATCATGATTTTCCCGTTGGTAAGATCAACTCCATCATGGGGACCGATTTGAATAGGGTGGATTTGGCACTTGGATTCTTCCCATTCTTGATTTTGTTTCCTATTCCTGTTGCCATTGTCATTGTGCTATTGATCGTCAATATTGGTGTTGCTGCCCTAGTTGGTATTGGTGTCTTTTTGCTCTCAACGTTTATGGTTGCATCCTCAACAAAGGCTTTGTTCAAGTTGAGAAAGCAGACTAACTATTACACCGATAGGAGGGTTAACCTTGTCAAGGAACTATTGAAGAATTTTAAAATGATCAAGTTTTACAGTTGGGAACGTTCCTACCAGAAGAGCATGAACGATACAAGATCGTAATAGATCAGTCTAGTCTTTAGGATGCAAGGTATTAGAAACATCCTTATTTCCTTTGTCATGTGCTTGCCTACCATCTCCTCCATGGTTGCCTTCTTGGTCCTATACGCTATAGGCAACGGTAGATCCGTCGGTTCGATCTTTTCCTCGTTGACTCTATTCAACGTGTTTGCTCAACAGTTCATGTTGGTTCCTATGGCTCTCATCTTGACGTTGGACATGTTGGTTGGACTGCGCAGAGTGACAGGTTTCCTTTCGTGTGGTGAGGCAAATCAAGAAGATGAAGTTCCAAGTACCATTGAAGATCAATCGGTTGCCATTAAGGTTGACCATGCCAGTTTCGAATGGAAAGCGTTCACCAATGAAGAGGCCGATTTGGCTGATGCTGCTGCTGCTACTGCTGCTGCTAGTGCTGATGTTGCTCATGATCATGGTGCTGGTACCACCGGTGCTACACTTACTGTTCAATCGATCGGCGAAGTTGAGACAGATTCCCCCTCTGCATCTTCAACAGGTTCTGAAAAGACAGAGAAGCAGATGGATGTGTTACACCCTGGTGAGCATGAAAGACAAGATTTAGAACAGACACAGTTCCCAGGTTTGCAAGATTTACACTTTGAAGTTAGAAAGGGAGAGTTGATCATTGTTACCGGTTCGATTGGTTCTGGTAAATCCTCTTTGTTGAACGCTTTGGCTGGGTTCATGCATAGAACTGAAGGATCGGTCTCTGTCAATGGTGAATTGTTACTATGCAGCTATCCATGGATTCAAAATGCCACCGTTCGTGATAACATTCTATTTGGTCTTCCAGATGACGATGAAAAGTACCAATCCATCGTTCATGCCTGTTCCTTGGAGAATGATTTCAAACAGTTGCCTGGTGGAGACCTCACTGAGGTCGGTGAGAGAGGTATCACCTTGTCTGGTGGACAAAAGGCAAGAATCAACTTGGCTAGAGCCGTTTATGCTGACAAGGATGTCATACTACTGGACGATGTCTTGAGTGCTGTTGATGCTAAGGTTGGTAAACATATCATGGAGTCCTGTATTTTGGGATTGTTGTCCCAAAAGACTAGAGTGTTGGCTACCCATCAGTTGTCATTGATTGGTGCTGCTGATAGGATATTGTTCTTGAACGGTGATGGTTCCATTGATCTAGGCACTTTTGATGAGTTGAGTTCCAGAAATGAGAGTTTTGAGAAATTGATGGAGTTTAGCAAAGAGACCAAGAGAGGCGGTGATGGAGGCAATCATAATGATGACGATGATGATAATGTTGGTGCGATGGGTCCTGCAGATGTCAAAGAGTTGGAGATCCTAAAGAGACAAATGACAGAGGCTGCATCTGTTAAGGCTGACGAAACCGCTGGAAAGTTGATCAAGGATGAGGAAAAAGCCGTCAATGAAATTTCGCTTGGCGTCTACATGGCATATTTAAGAGCAGGCTCGGGTAAATTTGGATGGTCTTTTGTTCCAGTCATCGTTTCAATGATGTTCTTCTCCACGTTCTGTCAGTTGTTCACCAACACTTGGTTGTCATTTTGGACCGTTGACAAGTTCAAAGGTCATTCCAACGGATGGTACATTGGCTTTTATGTGATGTTCTGCATGCTCTTTGTTGTGTTTCTCTCGTTTGAGTTTTTCATGATGGTTTACTTCTGTACCACTGCTTCCAAAAACTTGAACGTTCGTGCAGGTAACAGATTGCTCTTTACTCCAATGTCTTTTATGGACACCTCACCAATGGGAAGAATCTTGAATAGGTTTACGAAGGATACCGATTCGCTCGATAATGAGATTATGGAACAGATTAGATTGTTCTTTTACCCGCTCAGCACTATCTGTGGTACTCTTGTTCTTTGCTGCATCTACTTACCTTGGTTCACCATTGCCGTTCCATTCTTGGCTGGTGTTTTCTTCTTTGTTGCTAACTTTTATCAGGCTTCATCAAGGGAGATAAAGAGATTAGAGGCATTGAAGAGATCGTTCGTGTTATCTCATTTCAACGAAGCGTTAGGTGGTATGGATACAATCAAGGCGTATAAGGCAACCGACCGATTCTTGGCCACGAATGATACGTTGATTGACAATTTGAACGAAGCTAACTATTTGACCATTGCGAATCAAAGATGGCTTGCAATTCATTTGGATATGGTTGCCACTGCATTTGCTTTGTTGATTACCTTCCTATGTTGTTTCCGTGTATTCAACATCTCAGGTGCTGCTACAGGTTTGTTGTTATCCTATGTCCTTACTATTGCCGGTACCTTATCCTTCATGTTGAGATCAATGACACAGATTGAGAATGAGATGAATTCGGTTGAAAGGTTGAAACATTATGCATATGATTTGGTTCAGGAGGCCCCATACGAGATCCCTGAGTTTGACCCTGAACCTTCATGGCCTTCCCAAGGTCATATTGTCTTTAAGAATGTTTCGATGAAGTATAGGCCTGAACTTCCATACGTGTTGAAGAATATGAATATGGACATCAAGCCTGCTGAAAAGATTGGATTTTGTGGTAGAACAGGTGCTGGTAAGTCAACCTTGATGACCTGTCTTTACAGATTGAGCGAGCCTGAAGGCTCCATTAGTATTGATGGAGTCGATATCAAGAAGCTTGGTTTGCATACGTTGAGATCCAAGTTATCCATCATTCCACAAGATCCTGTTTTGTTCAGTGGTACCATTAGATCTAACCTTGATCCATTCAAAGACAGAAGTGATGATGAGCTTTGGTCTGCTTTAAGAAAGGCAGGTTTAGTTGATACAGAGATTTTAAGCAAGATCAAACTACAAGGAAGGTTAGATGATAACTTGCACAAGTTCCATCTTGACCAAAACGTTGAAGATGATGGTATCAATTTCTCTCTTGGTGAAAGACAGTTACTTGCCCTTGCTAGAGCATTAGTCAGAAACTCCAAGATTTTGATATTGGATGAGGCTACCTCGAGTGTTGACTATGAAACTGATTCGAAGATCCAGCAAACAATTGTTGATGAGTTTGCCGACTGTACCATCTTGTGTATTGCTCATAGGTTGAAGACCATTCTCAACTATGATAGAATCATGGTACTGGAAAAGGGTGAAGTTATTGAGTTTGATACCCCTTATAAGTTGTATCACGATACAAATGGGGCCTTTAGATCAATGTGTGACAAGTCAGGAATCAACGAGGCCGATTTTCATGCATGAAGGTAAGAAAAAAAAAGATGTTTGTATATATACATGTAGAACTTGTTCTTTTTAGCTAATCAGTTTTTCTAATTCATATTATTCTTATTGTTAGTTCCTTAGTGGCCCCTGTATAACATGTGGTGATGATAACTTGTTTTGACAGTGTGATTGTCTGACCATTCTGACCATTCTAGTAAATCGCATGAACAATGTTTGGTAATGGCGATGACTCAGAGAAAGGAAGAGGGTTGCTGGCCCTCACAATCGTGTCGTGTTGGTAACTTTTGATGATTAATTCTCTAATCAGTAGAACAAGCCTAAAAGTCGGCTTTATTATCTCTGGGCAACATGTTTCCGAGCATTGTGACAACCACACACACTGTGAGATGAGGAGCGGAAAAATGCGACACATCTCTTTCGGCATGGAGCATATTAACACCGACGCAACGTTATCGCCGTTCGCATGCGGATGCAGCTGCAGCTGCAGCTGTATCAGGATATGTGCAGTTCGAAGTCAGGGAGGAAAAGGAAAAGAATCAAAGATTCTCTACTCAAGACTCAAGAGTGAAATCCGTTCTTTAATACGATTGTAAGTGAAAAGCTGTAGGCAGAGCTTGAAAAAAGTATGTTTTACCGTCCCAAGGCTTCGCAGGGCATTGATCTTGCTTGCATTTCTCTTCCCTCTCTCTCTCTCTCTGGTGTGCAGCTGGGGTGGCACAGCGGTTGAAGTTTTCAACTTGTAAGAATGTAAATAAATCTCCGATGTGGCAAATAGTTATTCGCCATCACCATCACCATCACTATCTATCTTTGTCTACCGTTAAGGAATGCGGTAATACATTTGTTTCTTTCGACTAACGCCGAACAGGGGCAGGCGCTTTAGCCCCGTGAGTTGTTGACTCTGGGTTGGGCGGTACTAAATAATCTTGCGTGTACCAATGCCCGCTGGCAGAGAGTGAGTGCCCATCCGCCCACCGTGCCGCTTCAAGCCCCGCCGCAGCCAAATTAGCACAAGGCGGCGAAGAGCAGCTGCAACCGCAACGATCAAATCAACACGCCAAGCCAATAGCTAAAGCCAAGAGGAAGAAGGCAAGTGCCAAATGGGGAAACAAACTCCACCAACTCCACCAACTTGCAAAAATTAAATATCTCTCCAATTCCGGTCTCTCTACTTTTGTTGATGGTTTGCGCAAACTAGTTGGTTTATCCGCTACGCCAAAAAAGACACTCCCTCACACTTCTCAACAGTCCGTCACGTCTTGAAAACCCAGTAACTTTTCACAAAGTCAACTTTCAAATGGATGACGACAAGATTGAAAGGTTGGATGAGCATAGAGTCATTCCTCAAAAGAGGACTCTATCGTTCCTCTTTCCAGGTGCCATACCAGAACTCCCAACAGAAAACGAGCAGAAAGAATATCCTCATGACAAGGCTAACTTCCTCAGCCGTTCCTACTTCCTCTGGTTGATGCCTCTCTTCAAAGTGGGTTACAGAAGAACCCTTCAGCCACCTGACTTGTACGTCATTAGAGAGGCTGATAATGTTGACCATTGGTACAAGATTTTCAAAGATCACCTCGATAGAACTGTTGCCAAGGAAAAGTTACACCATCTGTTAAAGAAATGCAAGAATAGAAATGAAACCCTTGAGACATCCACCGTGTCAAAAGTGGACGATCTCGCAGACTATACAATTCCCCGGTCCACATTGGTCAAGTGCATCTACTTCACCTTTTGGTATCCCTACATTAAATCCGCGATGTTCAAAGTCGCAGCCGATATCATCGTGACGTTGCTACCTCTACTTCAAAAGGAACTCATTGAGTTTGTCGAGGCAAGAGATTCGGGCATGAAGGTGAACCAGAGAAAAGGCGTTGGTTACGCCATTGGATGCTGTCTAATGGTGCTCTTTTCGGGGATTCTTGAAAACCACATGTTTTACAACGGTTTCCAAGTAGCCGCTAAAACAAAGGCCGTTTTAACTAAAGCCATTTTGGAGAAGAGTTTCAAGTTGGATGCAAAAGGTCACCATGACTTCCCCGTTGGTAAGATCAACTCCATCATGGCTACCGATTTAAATAGGGCTGAATGGGGGATTGGATTTTCGCCTATTTTATTGGTCTTTCCTGTTCCTATTGTCATCACTGTGGTTCTATTGATCGTTAATATTGGTGCTTCTGCTTTGGCCGGTATTGGGGTCTTCTTCCTCTGCCTTGTCATTTTGGGCGTCTTGGGTAAAACCATGGGTGATTACAGAGTGAAGGCCACAAAGTTCACCGATCGTAGAGTCAACATGGTGAAGGAATTATTGAAGAACTTCAAGATGATCAAGTACTATAGTTGGGAATCATCCTACAGGACCAATTTGAACGAGGTTAGAAAGAAAGAGTCTTCGATTCTATTGAAGCTTCAGATTGTCAGAAATTTACTCATGTCTCTCGCTTTGTCCTTGTCAACGTTGGCCTCAATGGTTTCCTTTTTGGTTTTACATGCTATCAACTCAACTAGATCGATAGGATCCATCTTTGCTTCCTTGACTTTGTTCGCGGTGTTATCCGAACAGTTCATCGTTGTTCCACTCACTGTCTCCATGGTTATTGATATGTTCATTGGTTTCAAAAGAGTTGCTGAGTTTCTTTCTTGTGGTGAAGCTGATCAAGAAGAAGATGTTCCTCCAACCATTGAAGATCCCTCCATAGCAATTAGCGTCGAAGGTGCTTCTTTTGAATGGAAGAGGTTTGCCAGTAGGGAAGAGACTGAAGATAAAGATGAGAAGACAGAAAAGAAAGAAAAGAAGGAAAGGAAGAAGGAGGAGAGAGGCAAGAAAAAGGCAGAGAAGAAGCAATTAAAGGAGACAAAGAGAGACGAGAAACTCATCATTGAAGATGTTCAAGTTATGGAGGCCCTTGAAGACAAAATAGTCACAAGCCAAGAAGGGGAACGAATGGTGTCTCACCAATTCCCAGGATTGCTAGATCTATCCTTCCAAATCAAGAAGGGTGAGTTTATTATGATTACTGGATCAATCGGGTCTGGTAAGTCGTCCATTTTAAATGCTCTTTCTGGATTCATGCAAAGAACCCAAGGCTCTGTTGCTATATCGGGAAAACTGTTACTATGTGGTTACCCATGGGTTCAAAATGCAACTGTTCGTGAAAACATACTGTTTGGGTCTGCATTGGATCAGGAGAAGTATGATGCCATTGTTAAGGCTTGCTCCTTGGAGAGTGATTTCAAGTTATTACCTGGTGGTGACTTAACAGAAGTTGGAGAGAGGGGTGTCACGCTTTCAGGTGGTCAAAAGGCAAGGATAAACTTGGCTAGGGCCGTCTATGCTGATAAGGATATCATTTTACTCGACGATGTGTTGAGTGCTGTTGATGCGAAAGTTGGTAAGCACATCATGGAACATTGTGTTCTTGGATTGCTTGCTCATAAGACAAGACTGTTGGCTACTCATCAGTTGTTAATGATTGGCACTGCAGACAGAATCATGTTTCTCAATGGCGACGGTTCTATCGACTTTGGTACACTGGAAGAGTTGACTGCTCGAAACCCTGCTTTCAAAACGTTGATGGATTTTAACAAGGATGCAAAAGACGATGCAAAGATTCACAACCAGACCGCTTTGGAGTATGAAAACGAAGAAATAGTGAAAAGACAGTTGACAGCTCCCGATCCTTTCAAGGATGATGAGTTGGATGGTAAGCTAATCAAAGAGGAGGAGAGAGCATACAATAGTCTCACATGGGGAGTCTATAAAGTTTACATGTCGTTGGGTGGTGGCTCATACAAGTACTGCATCATAGGATTCATTATTTTGACGGCAACTCTCAACACTTTCTGTTCGTTGTTCACCAATAACTGGTTGGCATTCTGGACTGCAAATAAATTTGCCGGAAGATCCAATGGGTTCTACATGGGGTTGTACGTTATGTTTTCCCTCTTGTACATTGCGTTCCTTGTTATTGAGTTTACATTGATGGCTTATTTATGCACCAGAGCTGCTAAACATTTGAACATTCTTGCATCGAATAGACTCCTCTTTGCTCCAATGTCGTTCATGGATAGATCGCCAATGGGTAGAGTTTTGAACAGGTTCACGAAGGACACTGATGGTTTGGACAATGAAATCCTTGAACAAATTCGAATCTTTGCCATGACTTTTGCGTTGATTGTTGGAACAATCATTCTTTGCTGCATCTATTTGCCTTGGTTTACCATTGCCGTTCCATTTTTGGTGGCTTCTTATTATTTCATTGCGAGTTACTATCAAGCTAGTAATAGAGAGATCAAGAGATTGGAGGCACTCAAACGATCTTTAGTTTACTCCCATTTCAACGAATCTTTGGGCGGAATGGAGACGATCAAAGCGTTCAAGGCTAAGGATAGGTTTTTGCAGACAAATTCAGCTCTACTTGATAAGTTGAATGAGGCCAACTATCTAATCAATGCTACTCAGAGATGGTTGGCGATCATGTTGGCTACTTTGGCTGCTGCTTTTACCTTACTTATTTCATTCCTCTGCTGCTTCAGCGTCTTTAGTATTTCTGCTGCTTCGGTTGGTCTAGTGCTTACTTATGTTCTCTCGGTTTCTGGATTGTTAGGCACAATGTTGGATGCTGTCACTCAAGTTGAGAATGAAATGAATGCTGTTGAGAGATTGAAATTTTATGCCTTTGATCTTCCGCAAGAGGCACCTTATGAAATTCCTGAGTTTGATCCAGAGCCAAGCTGGCCTCTTCATGGTAGTATCAAATTTGAAAACGTCTCTTTAAGGTACAGACCAGAGCTACCAAACGTGTTGCATGATTTGAATGTTGAATTCAAACCAGGTGAGAAAGTTGGTATCTGCGGTAGAACCGGTGCTGGAAAGTCGAGTTTAATGACATGCATTTATAGATTGAGTGAACCTGAAGGTACCATTTCTATTGACGGGGTTGATATCAAGAAGCTTGGTTTGCACACATTGAGATCCAAGTTGTCTATTATTCCACAAGACCCTGTCTTGTTTAGCGGTACAATTAGATCAAACCTTGACCCATTCAAAGATAGCACTGATGAAGACCTTTGGGAAGTGATGAAAAAAGCAGACTTGATTGATTCTGAGACTTTGGAAAAAGTTAAAGGGCAACATAAGAACGACGAAAACTTGCACAAGTTCCATCTTGACCAAAACGTTGAAGATGATGGTATCAATTTTTCTCTTGGTGAAAGACAGTTACTTGCCCTTGCCAGAGCATTGATCAGAAACTCCAAGATTTTGATTTTGGATGAGGCTACCTCGAGTGTTGACTATGAAACTGATTCGAAGATTCAGCAAACAATTGTTGATGAGTTTGCCGACTGTACCATCTTGTGTATTGCTCATAGATTGAAGACCATTCTCAACTATGATCGAATCATGGTTATGGAAGATGGTAAAGCTGTTGACTTTGATACTCCTTACAACCTTTACCAGAAAGTGGATGGTGTGTTCAGAGCCATGTGTGACAAATCTGGAATCCACGAATCTGACATCAAGGCATGATAAGACGTTTTTACCCTTTGGATTGTTCCATTTACTCCTATGTTACCGAGCATTCTGTTTATAGCTCAAATTTTGTACGTGTACATAGCACACATTTTATTCGCCTGTATATATCCTTTCTATGAAACATGGTGATTTGATCGTTCCTTTCAATATAGTTCCTAATACTGTTTCAATTTGTTAATTGAAAATTCGGTACAATAAATATGTAAAGGAAGGTTTGAGCTTTGATCAACCACCGGCAGTCCTGTTGTTGTATTCTCTCAAGAACTAAGCGTAATCAGTATTTTGGGGAGGCTTATAAATATAACACTGAAACCAACATCAGCGAGGGAAGGTTGTATTCCTTTCACAGAGCTTGAGAACGCAGCTATGGTGCCTTCTGTTCACAGGTCTTGCTTTATGCATCACCCTCTAAAGTTGGGGCCAGATCTGAGATCTGAGCATGTTACGCCGACATCAGCGACAATAGAACACCGAATATGCACGATTCTTATAGTTTAGAGAAGAATTCGGGGGCCATGTATGCACCGCGAAACAATATAATCTTAAATTTTTATTGTTATAAGGTTTTGAAATTCATGCAAGGGTCCAAATTGTTTTCTTCCCGAAATCTAATACTTCCTATGGCCATTTGTGAGTACACTAGAATGGCCCATATCTGTCAAGTATACCATTTCGATAGAGGCTATCGACCAGACGTACTTTGGCTCGACGGGAAAAAAAGAATTTAAAAAAAGTTGACGATTTTAAGACATATATCAGAAACCCCTTACTTCTCGGAATTGTCTTTTCCGAAGAAGCATAAAGTGATAATAGTCGTAAAACCAAAAAAAAAGATAAAAAATATATTGATTGTTTGAACAATTTCTGTAATAGAGTTCCCTATTAGGGTAATCCTACCTTATTGTTTTTCTTCTTTTTTGTTCCTTTTTCTTCTTTTTCTTATGCAGATCTGATCATCTGGACCATTTCCCTTTCGGGACATGTTCCGGTTCTCTCTCATCCTTTTTCTCAACTCTTTCTTCTTCTATATATTTTTTCTTTCCCTCCTTTTTCCTAGGATCCTGACTTAAGTCTATATCTTAGTTTTTACTGGAAAGATCAAGCAACATTTTGTAATATAGTAACTTATATACCAATATTATTACAATTTCAGTTTTTCTTTATGAAGGAACCTCCAAGGAATGAAACATCCTTCATATCAAATCTGCTAAGAAATTATCTAGGGCCCTCATCAAAACCCCAGACACGGATTTATGTACTATATAGTGAAGAAAAGGGAAAAAAGGTATGAAAAACACAATGTTTTCGTGTTCACTGGGCACCCGAGTCTCTAGTTGAGAAATGAACAGAGAAACGTAGTAACCAAAAATTAGCCCACAATTATGGAGCAATTGGAGCTTGTGCACCACTATTAGATTGTAATAATAATGATAGATTGGTTATTCCTCTATTACAACAACGAAGAGCGAGAATAGATAGAGTACTCACTTTATTACATAGATATTACATTTTTAAGAAGCTTCAAATGTATTCCTGAAAGCGTGCTAAATTTGACTTCCGCCACCTAAGATTTCTGCCGTCATTCTTGGAACATCTGACAAGGGCTTTTCTTCCCACTGCTTATTGTTATGGTTGACCCTTACATCGGCCACTCTCAGCATTTAGCAAATAATTGATTTTTGTTAACTGTACCGAAATCGGTCTGCGTGAAAATGGCGCTTGTTGGTTGTGATCATTGTGATTGCAGATCGATGGTTGGTGAGTGTGGGTCGATACAAGCACTGTGAGCGTACGCCCGCATCTAGGGATGTCCCAATTAGGCAGTTGGCGTTGCGATTGGAGCCGTCCATAACTTCTTATCAGAGATCTCGTCTCGAGGTGAGTTGCCCTAATTGGGTAAGGAGCCCTTGGATAGTGTTTATAATCACAGGATTTACTGGTTCACTTGAATCGATTCAAACAAGTTGATGACATTAAATGCTTCAATGGCACTAGTAGAATTGAACAGGCTATGTGATATATACACTGATGGTGATGGTTCAATAAAAAATGGTTGATATTTGTAGTAATGCCCGCAGACCGTATCTTACCAAAAGGGCGGGGCAGCTCGCATAGTTTTTCCCACCCAAATCGTACAAAAAAACATTGAGAGTGAGTGGGGGCTCTCGATAAGCATGGCATATATAAACGGACTTATCTTCAACGTTTGGCACCTTTGTCTCTTTTTCAGGCGTTAGAAAGTGATTCTTGAATGATTACTTTCCCACTTTGTTTTTTTATCACCAAATGTTCTTGAGAAACTCATTGAAGAAAACCATCAAACGTTGTTCGCCTGACTTAACGGTACTCCGTAGGACCGTCTCCACAAAGCTACTTCTATCCCCCCTCCAAGCCTCTTCATCATCATCGATCTATATAGCGGGGGGCTTGGCTTCAGGGTTAACGATAGGATCATTGTACTGGTACTTTAACTTCAACGCACAAAACGAACAATCAAAGCTGAAAAATGAATCGAAAGAGATACGAGTCGTCACATTTGACGAGTTAAAAGTTCATAACAAGATGGATGACTGTTGGATCGCCATTCATGGGATGGTGTACGATGTGACTGAATTCTTGGCCAACCACCCTGGAGGTGCTGCTAGAATACTCAGATTTGCAGGTAACGATGCAACGAAAGGTTTCAAATCGATGCATACACCACGTTACATCGAGCAGCATATCCCTGCGGAGCTTCACATTGGGCCTATCCACGATCTACCAAGCCAACTGAAAAAACAAAAAAAGAAGAATATTAACTCAAAGACGAAAAATAAAGAGGAAATGTTTGTTATTGAAGAAGAGGAAGGAGACCAGAAAATGAAGAAAAAAGTTAGGACAAAGAGCGTACGCATAGTGGAAGATGAGGATGAACTTGAGAAACAGCGACTCGAGTACATATCGAAGATGCCTCTGTTACATAATATCTTTTCAATTTCTGATTTTGAATCTGTTGCAAAGAAAGTGTTGTCGCCTGTTACGTGGGGTTATCTATCAACCGGCACATCCGACGAGTTTACCCTTAGGGAGAATCATTACGCTCTAGGGCGTATCTTCTTCCGTCCTAGGTGCCTCGTTGATGTTTCCAACAACACAATTGATACGCATCTACTAGGTCAACATACAGAGGCACCGTTTTACATTGGTGCGTTCTGTGGTTCACACTTGGTTCAGGACCAAGGAGAAGAGATACTCACCAAGGCTGCTGGGGAAGAAGGTATCATTCATCTCATTCCTAAGCATGGAAGCGTCAAGTTGAACGAACTCGTGAAAGTGGCCAAACCTGACCAGTGCGTTTTTTACCAGCACGATTTCTACACGAGGGAAGAGGTTGCTGATGCTCCAGGGCTCTTTCAAAAGATCGAAAGGGAAATGCCTAACGTCAAGGCCATCTTCATCAACGTTGATATTGCCGCTGTTGGTAACCGTGAGAAGGATAACAAGATCAGAGATGCTATTGGAGATGATGTTGCAAATCAACTAAACACCATTATTTCAGACGAGGTTAAGTATGCCACTTTGACCTGGGACGATTTCAATAATTTCAAAGAGTCCACAAATCTACCAATCATCTTGAAAGGCTTACAGAGAAAAGAGGATGTGGTCAGAGCTGCAGAATTGGGATTCAAAGGCTGCCTTATTTCAAACCATGGTGGAAGACAGTTGGACTATTCTCCTTCCACCATCGAGGTTTTGGCACAAACTAAACAGCTACTCAAAGAGAAGAAACTGGACTCTCCTGACTTCCATCTTTTTGTTGAGGGTGGATTCAGAAGAGGTTCTGATGTGATCAAGGCTATATGTCTTGGAGCCAAGCCTGGTATTGGAAGAGGCATCCTATACAGTGAAGTTTACGGACAGAAAGGTGTCGAGAGAGCCATCCAGCTTTTGAAAGAAGAGATCACAAGGGATATGAAACTGTTGGGTGCTAACTCTATTGAAGAGTTGGATGAGAGTTTCTTGGATCTTGGCAGTTTGGAGCTTAAGATTACCACAAACGATAGGTTCTATAATAGAAACTACACCCCAATGCCTCCCCCAACTTTTTTGAAGTCCAAGAAGTGAACGAGTGAGGAAGAATGTTCATGTATATGACTTATGCAGGGATATATTTATAATTGAAAAGACTAATTGTTATATTATATATTGTAGAAAAGTGACAAAACAAATGAAAGAAGAACGAGTTGTAGTGAAGCTTTGGGGATAAATTCCAGAGATAAATAAGTGGCAGAGCAGTAAACTATGCTGTTTTGAAATTTGAGAGTAACTTCACATTTTTGAAATAGAATCTCAATAATGGAGAAGGCATGAAATTATAGATGATCCAGTATACAAAATCAGCAAAAGATGAGAGTTTTGTGACTTTGAAAGTGGCATCCTCAATGGCATTCGCATAAGAAGCTGCAGCTTTTTGCTCATCGCAGGTATCAAAATCAATCAACACCTTGACGTTATACTGTAGATCCTTTTCATCAGCGTTGAGTTCCTGTTCAATATCATGAATGCAATTTTTCAACATTTTCTTGGATATGTTCGATAGTTGAGAAGCATCCGTTGACCCAAATAGAACCGTCGTTGATTCTCTATTCAGTATTGGTTTCAAACGTTTGACGAGCTTAATGTCAGTAGTAACGAGTTCGGAACTGGTCTCATTCAAGTCAACAATTAAATCCAACTGCTCAATCCCAACGGAGGTTAGTTCTTCGGCCCCTAGATTGTCATAGTTGCCAGAGGTGCTGTGAAGGAATGGATGGATCAAGTTGGAAACTTCAGGAACCTGGTATTCCAACAACTTTACATCGTAGCTTGTTCTTGAATCTAAGCAGAAGACGTTGTAGTTGTCCCTTGCCAAAACCCTTATCAGTTTCAAGCCAATTGGGTTATTGGAGTTTATAATCAGTGCTGTCTTGCTCATCGCGTAAAGGGAGGATATCAGTAGAGGATAGTGGGAACCGTACTCTGATTTTGGGGATACAAGTTGATGGGTACCACTGCGAAGGGATCTATTCACTGTAAACTAGAGATCTAGACTGAATCAAAAGGAGAAAAGGAAGAAGAAAAAGGAAAAGGAGGATGCATCCATTTATTAATTTATACAGATTGTTTGGGTTTGGTTTAGTTCTCCTGTTTCTTTGCACTTTGCACTTCTCTTCCGCTGGAAAAGCCCCACCCACACCCAGGACCAGGCCTATGAGTACACCCACGCCCCACGCCACGTCCCACGCCCCACACTCATGACCGGGGGGTGATTAACTACTGATGGTTGAAACAGACAGAGACACAAATACACCGTTAGCTATTCCAAGCATTGGTCTGGTGAACACATATGTATATACGTACGTAGTGTCAGTGCCAGAGAAGCAGGCGTCAACGTTGGGAAACTACCAAACAACACACCAGTGGCAATGGAAATGACAGCGGTGTGTTGTATTGCCCAGTCAGTCGCTGCAGTCAGTGACTTCCATCTCGATCTGTTTTCATTGGAATTGAGCAATGTGGGTAGGGCAAAACAACAAGCATGGGCTTCTCCTCCCATATCCTCTCCAATCCTTCTCTTCTTATATATCTCCCCATCCATCACAGATCTACACACAAAAACAACCCATCACCGGGCATCCAATCCATCTTGCCATCTATCTCTCTTACCCCACCACCACCATCATCCTTCTGATCACCCTATAAACAAAATAGGGCAGTGCCTAAGCCCAATCTCGAGGCTGTGCGGCCGATAGTTAATTTTTCAGGTGACACAATAGATCACGTAACAGACACGTTCTCTTAGAGACTTTTGAAAGTAACAACTTGGTGTTTGTTTGGTAAACAAAACGGCCCGGGCAAAATGACCCCGTGAATCACAATTGTAAGTTCAAATTCAGTTTGATGGTGGAGAAACCCTTAGATTCAATAAGGAGTCAGATAAGAAAGTACTCTCTGAAAGTAATTGAATACTTGCTTTGACTTTGCAGAACTTGCACTACATATACATTTCTAATCTCTATTCTCACACAGCTGCATCATAATGTTTGGTAACAACAAGTTCAAGAGGTACAAGAAACCAAAGGAACCAGTCAATGAAATGGGAATTGGCGCTGGAATAAATCCAACCCGTCATCCAAGGCGAGCATTTACAGACCCATACTCTGGCCAGCTGGCAAAACCGTTCCAGATACCAATGGCACAAAGTGCCAGATCACTCACCACGATGAACGGTGATGGCACTCTAGGAATCAGAGAGGCAAGAAAGAAAGGTCCCGTGTCATATGCCGAAGGTGAAGAACGAGAAACATCACAGTTTTTGGATAAGAACGACTATTCAGTTGATGGTGATGGGAATAAACTCCTCTTGAAGAAAAGAGGAGCCTTGCTACCGAGAAACCTCCTGCCCAACATTGACAGTTCTCAAAGAGCACTGGTGAAAAAATTTAGCGTTCCGGTTAAAGCAACTCTAGAGAATGAATTTGAGTTGAGGAACTCTCAACCACCACCACCTTTGGGAAACAGAAAAAAAATATTCTTTCCTCCAAAGCCACTGCATGATCCAATAGGAGAATATGCTATAGTCCTTTACGATCCAACAGTTGACGTCATCCCTGAGTTACAGCAAGAAATTGAAGAGGCATTGAAAGAAGAGGAGGCCAAACAGCCTCAAGTTGAAGAAAAACCACAACCTAGAGACACAAAGAGAAGAAAGATACACGTCTCACTAAACGAGATCTTGGGAATTAGAAACACGTCAGAGGAGGAAATAACTAGAAGATTCCCTAACGTTCCAGTTGTGATCGATCCAAAACTTGCCAAGATACTAAGGCCCCATCAGATCCAAGGTGTCAAGTTTTTGTATCGATGTACTTCGGGTCTAGTTGATGCTAGGGCTAAAGGTTGCATCATGGCTGACGAGATGGGTCTAGGAAAGACTCTACAATGCTTGGCCTTGATGTGGACACTGCTCAAACAAGGCCCAAGGGGTAAGAAAACCATTGAGAAGTGCATTGTCGTTTGCCCTTCTTCTTTGGTTCGAAACTGGGCTAATGAGATTGACAAGTGGTTGGGTAAAGGTGCCTTGAACTCGCTAGCTATTGATGGTAAATCTACCAAGGCTGGTGATGTGTCAAGTGCACTGACTAACTGGGCAAGGGCAGAAGGTAGGGCTGTCGTTAGACCCGTTTTGATCATCAGTTATGAGACTTTGAGAAGGAACGTTGAGAACTTGGAAGGTGCTGAGATTGGATTGATTCTTGCTGACGAAGGACACAGGTTGAAGAATGGTGAGTCTTTGACGTTTACCGCTTTGAACTCTCTCAATTGTAAACGTCGTGTGATTCTCTCAGGAACTCCAATTCAAAACGACCTATCCGAATACTTTTCATTGTTGAATTTCTCAAATCCAGGTTTGTTGGGATCACGACTAGAGTTTAGGAAAAACTACGAGTTGGCAATTTTGAGAGGAAGAGATTCTCTTGCCGATGATAAAGAACGTGCGAAAGGTGATGCCAAGTTGGGGGAATTGACAGAGATAGTCTCCAGGTTCATCATCAGAAGAACAAACGACATTCTATCGAAATACTTGCCGGTCAAATATGAATACGTCATCTTTTGTGGTATGTCAGACATGCAAAAGAGCCTCTACAAGCATTTCATCACTTCCCCAGATATCAAAAAGTTACTGAGAGGTTTGGAATCTCAACCTTTGAAAGCCATTGGGCTGTTGAAGAAGCTATGTAACCATCCAAACTTGTTGAATTTACCGGATGATATAGAAGGATCCGATAAGCTAATACCTGAAGACTATGACCATGGACTTTCGAGCGGACGCAGTAGAGAAATTCAGACATGGCACAGTGGGAAGTTTTCCATGCTGGAAAGATTTCTTGCCAAGATCAACAAAGAAACGGACGATAAGATCGTTTTGATCTCAAACTATACACAAACCTTAGATCTAATCGAGAAAATGTGCAGGCAGCATAGGTTTGGGTCCTTGAGGTTGGACGGAACGATGAATATAAACAAGAGACAGAAATTGGTTGATAAGTTTAACAATCCAGAAGGTAAGGAGTTTGTGTTCTTGTTGAGTTCAAAAGCTGGCGGTTGTGGTATCAACTTGATTGGAGCTAATAGACTTGTGCTACTGGATCCAGATTGGAACCCAGCGTCTGATCAACAGGCATTGGCTAGAGTCTGGAGAGACGGCCAGACAAAGAATTGTTTCATCTATAGGTTCATTGCCACAGGCACGATAGAGGAAAAGATCTTTCAAAGACAGTCTGCAAAGATGCAACTTTCTTCGTGTGTGGTGGACTCGAACGAAGATGTTGAAAGGTTGTTCTCCAGTGACAATCTGAAGCAGCTGTTCAAGTATGACGATCAAACATTCTCTGAAACTCACGATACCTACAACTGTAAGAGGTGCCAGAAGGAGACAGGCAAGCAGTTAATCAAGTCAAGTGCAATGTTGTATGGAGATGCTACCACCTGGAACCATATTAATCGTCAAGACTTGCAGAACAATGAGGATTTCTTGATCCAGAATGAGTCTCAATATGACATTATTGACTATGCCTTCCAATACATCTCCCATTAAAGAATGGATAGAGGTAGAACACAGAAAGGTGTTAAATAGATTTGTATTTATTTATCTATTTTCTAATTTAATGCATCAAAAAACGTTTTCAAATTCATTACATACCATCATTAATTTTCTTCTTCTCTATCTATCCATGAACTGGCCCAATAGAGTACATCACCATGCTCGCCTTGCTCATCCACCCATACCATTCCATTAGAAACCATATCTTCAAGGTTACTTCTACACCTGAAGCTCCTCCATTGAAAGTTGTCTCTGAGTAGTGCAACAGATACACACCCCAATAGATCGCACGCGGATAGTATATCGCTCATATCACTGTTCAACTCTTGTGGAATGCACTTGATATAGGTTTTGGAACCAATATTAACCAGCTGTAGTTCATCACCAAGATCTTTCAAGCTGTTTAGCGCATCCACAATGTCAGTTTCGGTGATGGCACTGTAAATGTTCAAAAAATCGCTTTTTTGGGATTCGTTCGCTATGAGTTTCCTCATTGTTGAAACGGGAATGATACCACCGTTGAGTTGTTTCGTCTCTCTTGTTAGATCGAATATTTTGATGGCTAGATAGTTGTACTTTTCACTGTTGTTACCACCACCACCACCACCACCACCACCACCTGCTGCGTCGTCGCTGCTAGTGTTGGCTGTTGAGACCATCACGGGATCAATGCCAAAGCTGGAGCAGATTTCGCTGAACTCGCTTCTAAACCTTGGATTCTTTAATATTTCATCCTGGTACTGCTGTTTGAATGTGACTAGAGCATTCTGAAACACTTGTAGTTGCGTTTCCAATTCTTCGTGCTGGTTCGTAAGAAGCTGTTGGCCTAAGGTTTGATACTTTGAGTGGTTAGTTGCTATGTCGTCAAAGGAGGCAATTCCCTTTCTGCTCATTGTAGTTGACACTAATGGAAAGGGAACAACTGACTCTCTTTTGTTGTCGAAATGTTGATAGAAGAGGAAGCGAAGCTTCAAACTGATATAGGCTTTGTGCTAGATAACCAACTGATAAGAAGACATATAAGTAAAATGGATAGGTCGGTTCAGTGGTGCACGGGTGTGTGCTTTGATCAAAAACCAGTTGAAGAGGACAGAAGGAGAAGGAGAAGGAGAGCTGAGCACCACCAGCCATTGCATGGGTTGTCTCTCCATTTGCCACTCGTGCTGGGGTTTTGCTTGCGTTTAGTTTCAACATAACCTTTGTTTGACGTGAATCGTTGTTTGAACACTCTTAAATTCTCTCTCTTAGATTGGCATTGAACCTTCGTTATATCCCATTTTTCAGTCCGCACCAAGTAAACAATCTAGATATCAACACTATGGCAGTCGAATCAACTGTGAAGGCAACGGTGGCGTCCACTGCTATCGAATCGAAGAAGGAGATTGAAAAGGTTTCTGTTTCTGAGAGTAAGTACTCACCTTCACTATCTATGAAGCATTGGATAGTTGTTTACTAACATATATTGTCATCTCTTTCCGATGTTCAAGAATTGAGAGAGTTAATCACACTAACTGAGAAATCAGCCATAAATTTTGATCCACGTTATGTCTTGAAAGCCTTCCGTGAGCATGCCACAATCAGGTCTGAAATAACGGCACATGATCTTATATTCCTTATAGATACAACATATCCATCCCAGCATCCACACAAGGATTATCTCATTACAACGTTGAAACCTTTCTCCCTGGGAGAACCAATGGACACATCTGATGGCACGTCATCTCCATCTGTCGTTGAATCCAAGGAGTTGTTCCCAGAGGTTGACATGTTTTTTCATTTGTTGATCCAAATTTACCTCAATGATAAGGCTCAAGTGAAAAATCTTGAAGCATTCAATGAATTATGTATTGCCGCATCGAAACTTTACAATAGAAGAACATTGGACCACATACAGGCCAAGATGTGGTTCTACGTGTTCAGGTCAAAGGAATTGTTGAAGGATTTCATCACAGTCAGAGCAAGCCTGTTGGCTGCTTTGAGAACCGCTACACTAAGACACGACATAGAAACGAGAGCATCGACAATCACGTTGCTTTTTAGAACGTACCTTTTATCCAACGACATCAACCAGGCGTACAATTTGGTGGAGAAGACCGAATTCCCAGAAGAAGCCGCTAATGCTGTTGTTGCAAGATACTACTATTATTTGGCAAGGATTCAAACCATTCAGTTGGACTACACTGCTGCCAATGAGTGCGCCATAACAGCAATTAGAAAATGCCCACAGACCAAAGCCGCTATCGGCTTCTTACAATCGGCAACAAAGTTAAACATTTTGATTCAATTATTGACGGGAGAAGTTCCTGAGTTGTCAACGTTCAGAGATTCAGTTTTGGAAAAGTCGTTGCTACCATATTTGGCGGTCACGAGGGCCGTCAGGCTTGGTGATTTGAACATCTTTAATGAAACATTGGCCAAATATGGTGCCTCGCTAAAAAATGATAACAACTACAACCTGGTGTTGAGGCTAAGACAAAACGTCATTAAGACTGGCCTAAGGATCATCTCGCTATCATACAAGAGAATCTCACTGAAAGATATTTGCATTAAGCTACACTTGGACAGTGAATTGAGTGCCGAGTATATCGTTTCAAAGGCCATCAAGGATGGTGTTATCGATGCTTCAATCAACCATAAAGAAGGTTATATGCAGTCTAAGGAGATTCTTGATGTTTATTCCACCAAGTCACCTCAACCTGAGTTCGATAGAAGAATTAAGTTCTGTATGTCGTTGCATAACGATAGCATCAAGGCCATGAGGTTCCCTATGAGCACACACAGGGTGGATATGAAGGCTGATCTAGAGGCCAGAGAGAGAGAGCAAGAGTTGATGCAGTACTTACAAGAGGATGATTTCTGATTTGATCCATTGTTGTCTCTCTTGTATATTACATAATAACAAAAAGATCTGTTTTCTCATTTTTTAAATATCTATTTTTCCTTTTAGATTTATATGCTTTTTTCAATGTTAATTTTTTATTTATCTTCTTCGAGTGTGTACTATGTATAAAGAGGAAGACAGATCTATATATAAAATTTAGCTCAGCTTGAGAGCTCAATGATCACGTTTATGAGTGTACCAAAGCACCAGAAGCTAATCATGATGATCCCAACAAAACGGTCAAACTTCCAACCGTTCATTGGAACATAAATCATGATGAAGGCCAAGTTCAAAACAACCCAGAAGCAACTCAAGTACAAAGTCATCGACAACTTAACCTCCACCATATCTCCAGGAGCTATAAGTCCAGAGCCACCTATCCCAAGTAGCAGGTTCAGCAAAGGACCACCAAAACATGCCGCTAGTGCCATCAATGGGTACCCTAACTTAGAGACGATCAAGTTGGAAATAAGATCACCCACAGAATTACCGATTGCAAAGATGGTGAGACCAAGAATCGCATCAGATAGTTCCGTTAGTATAGAGATAAACTTGAGCAAGTTGATCAACTCTTCCGCGATCACAGAGATACACGAGATTGCAGTCATGAAACCAACTATGGATATCGACAACTTTATCAAGTCTGACTGTGGAACTGTCTTGATCAAAGCCCGGTATGAGACTGTTGTTGATGTTGCAGTTATTGCAACTGCTAGTACGTATGTCATCCAAGTTGGCGACTCAACGAACGAGTAGATGAAGATTATTGGTGAGATGGCTAATGCTGACATCAGTTGGACCAATTCATTTACATTTAGTTTGACGTCATGATGGTACCTATCATACGTCATGAGTGGCACGATGAATTGAAGTAGCATGAATACCGGTAATGTTGCTGTACTAAATACAAACTTGAAGATGTTGTCTGACTGCCCGTTGGAGTGTTGGTGTGGTTGTTCATTATGAGTCTGATGATTCGAAATATTGAAGTCATCATCTTCATCCATGTTGATTTGCTGGTCCAATAGACGGGATTCATACTCTTGCGTTTCATCTTGGTAAGATGCAAAATTTGAAAGTTTGAACTTGATTGTTTGCTTTTGAGTTAGATTGTTCAAGATTGATCCAAATTCAATGTTGTTCAGAATCATTGGGTTGTACGAGTAACTGTCCTCAAACTCTATTCCATCTCCTTGTATCTGCAACGAGGAATTATCATTGTACATGTTTCTCACTCTGTATGTTTGTGATAGTTTAGACTTCTGGAAGTTGATGTACCATTGCCACACCAGTATGTTTATGACGTAGATGCAATAGACCAAGCACAAGATTATGAGTTTGGTCTCGGTCAGTTTTCCATCGTTTAGGAAAAGCACCATAAGCACAATGGAGACTAGGAAAAATAGCAAGTCCCTTAGGTAAACAAGCTTATCGTTTCTCATCATGAATTTGGCAGTTGTTTCGTCATGCTCGTTTCCGTCATGGGAGATACGCTGAGGCACCAAGTCAAAGGGGTAAAACGTAGCTATCATACCAATTATGAAGGAAGTGATGAAGAATGCTGCACCTATTAATTCCCCAATGGCTAAGGAGGCATTGTTAGACTGGAATGAGCTGAAAGTACTCATGATGTCTGGTGACCCATTACCAAATGCCAACAAGGTCAACCCTGATATGTTCTCCGGAATGTTCAAGTAGTTGGATATAGAGGAAAGATTGGGACATAGGAATTCACTGGCGGTCAATCCCAACGATATGAATAAATAAAGCAAAATAGTAGTCATCAACGGAAGAACAACCAAATTCTTGAAAGACTTATGTTCGGAGATACAGTAGTACATTTTGAAGTAGTTCAGCTGGCCGATCCGGTACTCCTGGCATTTTTCGGTGACAAACCTGCACTGGTCAGTGACGGGGACAGTGTGTATGTTTTCACAAACAAGATCTTCCCAATCAATCGTGGACAACGATAGTACTGGTGACTCTTCATCTGTGGGGCTATACTGTATAGGCGATATATGGTTATAGGTTTCATGGGAAGAATTAGTATTGACAAGTGGAAAAGTTTTATCTGGGAGACGACAGTACGCTTTCGGCAAAGCAGCTACCACTAGCCACTGTATGCGATGATTTTTGAGAAGCATTTTCAATTCCAGTTCTTCACTGTGTAATTTCAGCCTTCAAAGTAATGGTATTCGTTTGATCTCCTCAATGCTGTCTAGAGGTGTAGGATACCAGAAATATATAGATACATGTCTCGGACTTAATTCTTATCGTGCCTCTTGTCACAGACGTAGATGCGATATATATTTGGCAGCGGGCAGATTGAACTACCAATTGCATGACGTAATGCAGTTGCTAAGCAGAGGGGGAGAGAGATAAGTAAGATGGTTCCTCCTCGTATACATGTTAAAAGGGGGGGCCGGACATCTTAGCTGATCTAATCTTTACTCCGCTCACTTGTTCCCACTTGTTTCCTTACAGTTCTTCTGAAGTTGCACACCACATCCAACCAGACTTCTTCAGTTAGACATCATATTACTTCATACAGAGACCACGTTTCGTCGTATTTTGTACCCATACCACAAGCCATTGGCATCTCTTTTACACAGCTGTCACTTTGGCCCCATGTCCAGGAGAGGCTACACGCGGTTAAACTCATCACCTAGCCCTGTTTACACCACATCAGCAACAAGAACAATGTCAAATGGAAGACAAGGCAAAAAGTTTGATGACGATTATTTTGATAGACACCAGATGAAGCATCTATCCATATCGGATTTGAATAGAGTGGTTGAAACGCAGTATTTGTCCACGGATAAAGATGGAAACTTTGTGGAGAGGAATACAAACCGCAAAATCCTTTTACGGGGTATTAACATTGATGCGTCAGCCAAGCTACCAAGAGTTCCATACCAAGGTACACAGACAGACCCAGGACAATGTGGATTTTGGACAAGCGCAGATGAGGTTTCCTTTGTGGGGAGACCATTCCCATTGGAGGAGGCATACGAACATTTCACAAGGATCAAACTGTGGGGTTACAACACTATAAGATACATTATCACTTGGGAGGCCATTGAACATCATGGGCCAGGAATTTATGACGATGATTTCATCAACTATTCGATCGAACTACTGAAAATAGTTGACAATATTGGAGGGCTTTACGTTTTCATTGATCCGCATCAGGATGTTTGGTCCAGATTTAGCGGTGGAAGTGGAGCTCCTCTTTGGACATTATACGCCGCTGGTCTAGAGCCAAAGAACTTTCCATCAACAGAAGCAGCATTTATACACAATTTTGCCAAGGATCCAGCTGAATACACGAAAATGGTGTGGAGTTCAAACTATTATCGTCTCGCATCAGAGGTGATGTTCACATTGTTCTTTTCTGGAAAGGTATTTGCCCCAAAATGTGTCATTGACGGCGTTAATATTCAAGATTACTTGCAAGATCACTTTATAGACTCAATTGGGCATTTCATGAAATGCGTTAAAGAAAAGGCGCCACATCTTTTTAACAAGACCTTATTTGGGTTGGAATCAATGAACGAACCCAATTCTGGATTTTACGGGTTTGGAGATTTAAGCCAGTACCCATTATCCCAACAGTTGAAACTTGACACTTGTCCCAAACCAATAGAGGCATTAAGATTAGGCATGGGAATACCTCAAAATATTGACATATATGACCTCTCTGTCTTTGGTCCCAGAAAGAAAGGAACTAGGTTTGTCGATCCACAAGGCTTGAGGGCGTGGGTAGCGGATGACAAGATGGATAAACATTATGGGTTTGATCGGTCACCCGGGTGGATACTCGGCAGATGCTTGTTTGCTCTACACGGAGTCTGGGACCCTAACAGTGGCGAACTTTTGATACCTGACTACTTCAATATTCATCCAAAGACAGGCCAGGATTTGAACATGGAGACTTTTATCAATACCCAATTTGTCAATTTCTGGATGAAATTCAGGCACAAATCGAAATCTGTTGACAATAGCCTTTTTGTCATAATGCAACATCCAGTGTTTGAGATACCACCAAGTTTGAAAGGTACAGATCTAGTTGACGATAGAACCGTTGTTGCCCAGCACTACTACGATGGTATGTCACTCATGTTTAAAACTTGGAACAGAAGGTACAATGTGGACACCCTTGGTATTATGAGAGGCAAATATTTGAATCCTGCTTTTGGAATGGTGTTTGGTGAAGCCAACATTCGAAAGTCAATCAGAAGTCAATTGAAACAGTTGCGTGAGGAAGTGGCTACAGCTGTCGGCAGATCCATACCGGTGATGTTCACTGAAACGGGTATGCCATTTGACATGGATGACAAAAAGGCCTACGATGATGGAGATTATGGGTCTCAGGAGGCAGCGACGGATGCTCTTGGGTTTGCATTGGAAGGCTCTAATTTGAATTCGACATATTGGTGTTACAATTCAGAAAATTCACACCAATGGGGCGACAACTGGAACTTGGAGGATTTCTCTTTATTTTCCAAAGACGATGCCAATGACAACAAACTACAATATACAATGTCCACGGGTAATTATGCAGAGTCAAATGTCGGTACATATATTGACTGGATTACTAATTCTTCTTCGAGCAGCTTGAACGAATCAAAGAAATCAAACGGAAATACCACCACACGCACACATACTCTCAATGTGGATGGCATTGAACTAGAAGAAAAGATACTGTCTCTACTGAGTGGAACTAGAGTAGCCAGGTCTATCGTGAGACCTTACCCTGTTGCTGTGAATGGGACTGTCAAATACTGCGAGTTCAAATTAGATGAATTGACATTTACAGTCACCATTGATACAACATCTGGGCACCCAAACAACGAATACCCAACGCTGGTATTCTTGCCAGACATGCATTTTGAAAGGGGACAATTTGAGACCAATGTCAGTGATGGAACAACAATTTATAGGCACAGTAAGCTGTTACAGGTCATCGAATGGTACCATCCAACTCGTATTGGAGACATCACAATGACGGTGTCGAACTATGCAAATTCTGAAAGAGCGAGATCTAAGGACTCATCTAGTGATTCATGTTTTGGTTTAACTAACGGCTGGAATGCTTTAAAAGGGTTGGCCTGCGGATACATATGATGAAGATGAGAAAACTTGAAGTGACTTGTTCAATTGAGAATTTTATCTGCAGGCTGATAAGAATCATGCTATTGTTCTTTCAGCTTACTGTGCTTTTGCTATATGTACTTGTTATTTGGGTGATTAATTGCTTCATTTGATTCGGTGATATTTGGATTTCACCACGGGAAAAATCTGGGTTTGTCGGGAGGCTTTCTTCAAAGTTCGTTTTCAATCTTTTTTTTTTTGTTTTTCGTTTTCTTTCATGTCAGTTTTAGGTTGGGTTTTAATGAATTACAATGGCCGTTGCAAACAGAGCCACAATTATCAAATATAAATCACGAGTATGGTTCAGGCTAGTATACATTATTAAACAAAGTTATTAAAAAACGTTTCATAAGAGGAGAGACACATAGGCAAATCGTCACACCGACCAACACCAAATGCAAAAAGAACTTAAAGGGAGTATACTCAAACAGGCATAAGCATCACACCTATGTCTTGGGGCCATACTTGTTACCGTATAGAATTCGGAAGGTAACTTCCTCACCACGCTGAATGAGGGCCAAACCTTTCTTGGCATTGTTCATATCCACCAAACGACCGGCAAAACGGCTTGTCAGTGGGTAACGTCTTGAAAAGATATGATCCACGGATTCAATATAATGTTCACAGGATCTGATACACTTCCAAAGCTTATGGTATCTCTGTTCACATCTGAGATTTCTCCCAAAGTTGAAGCATTCGATACTGTTGGAGGCAAAGATGCCGATAAACCTGTCAGCATCTGCAAATATATTCCTCATGAACTTCTTATCGTTGATATCGACTTTACCTTCGCGAAATTGTTTGCTATGCCTGTTGGTACGGCCAACTAGTTTGATGAAGTGGTACTCCATCTCATTGTTGTCGATACGATCATTGATGAGATCGTCCAAGTATTTATCGATCATACCGAGAGTCCATGTTCGAATGTGAATTATTTCGGAAGTCATAATTTGTAGGTACCTTTCACGCTGGCCAACTTTTGCAAGGCCTCTTTCAATATTATGAAGGTAGATGTCATGGTTCCTATTGTGTAAATTGCTTCTTATCATGGAAACGATACTGGCGTGACGCGAACTTTTGACCGACAATGCTCGTTTGATCAAAAGATCTGTTACCTTTATAAAATGGAGCTTTACATTTTCAGCTGCTAGCTGGAGGGATTCAGAGCCACTGCTTTGGAGGGCTTCTTGAATGTTTGGTAAGTTGGATGAGGAGTTAGTCATGTTTGGTCAACGGAGTCAATTGGGTTGGGTTATATGCCGCCAACAACAATTGCCTTTGCATAATTATAAAAACCTAACTATGAGCCAATCTGTGCCTACTTATATTTATAATCATTTTAACAGAACCGGTGTATTTGAGCCATCAGAACGCTCAAAAGCATAACTCAAAACTTTGAGTTAGAAAAAGGGGGGCAAATTATGCCAGCGCTGGTTTGAGAAAAAAAGGGAAAGTGGTGTGTAAGGGTTTATATGCGACAAGAAAGTGGCTACCGATGGTGCTCAGGAACCTCTCAATACACCGTTAAATTTCACTTTTACTCAAGAGAACAGACGAAATAGGGACAATGGAAAACACAGCGTTTATACAAAGCCAGATGAAAAGAGGAAGTAGAAGAAACAAACAAAAAGAGAGGAACAGTAAAAGGTAGATAAAAAATCGTACAGTGAAACTGAGCACGCACGTCACAGTTTGCCTGACATTATATCCATTTGAGGCTGGGACCTTAGTTCCAGTAAAAAGCTATGGATCTAGAATGATTGAAACCCACCCAGGGCATTTAATTGAGCTGTTTGAATTGGATTTTGTTGTTACTTGATATTTGCCTAATCGAAAACGCTCAAGTAGGCCTCGGCAACAAATCTTGCCCTAGCGTTCAAAAATAACTTCATCTCACTGATTTCCTTATCAACATCCTCCATGAATTCAATGATGAAGTCAACCAACTTGTTCTTCATCATGACTTCGTTGTGATAGTTTGTGAGTAAAAATGAAATGTCATACCCTTTGATAGGCACCCTTCTCAATATCAAAAACTTCTCCGCTCTCTTGGTCAAAAACCTCGTAAATTTGTCAACCAAGATACCCTCAATCTCATCACTTTGTTTGATCTTAATTGAGACTCTGACCGAATTAATCGATGGCTCAATCAGAACCCTTTCGTTTTCGTTTCTTGAAATCATCATTGGATTGAGAAGAACCTCTGCCGTTTTCTTGTTTTCAATCTCTGGGTAGTTGTGCCTCTCCACTAGTTGGGAAGGGAAGTTCTCAAGGCAGAGAGCCGAGTTTAAAGAGTGTCTCACTGTTGTCAAGTAGGGTTTCAATGATTGTGACTGTTGTGGATAGGTGTGACGGTGGGCTGTTAGTATCGAATTGAGCTATAGGTGATTAATGCATTTCATCAACGTCATCTAGGATGCTGGGTGGGATAATTGCGGGAGCGATTGGGTGCCGACAGCATCGGAAAGCAACTTACCATGTTGTGACTGGGGGATATGACTGTTAATTATCGTGTGGATATAATATATGGTACTTGTTGTGCATGTGAGGAGTTATCAAGGTTCAATTGAGTAGGGATAATTTAGATGGATGGTGCCGGACTGGAAGTGTTTGTGTATTCTGTGTGCTTTACACAGCGAGTGCTCTCTCACAGTAAGTTAAATAACTAAGTAACCCGTACATACATACAATACAAAGCACCTCGCCCACAGCTTGAAATTTATCAAACCACATGGGATGAAGAGCAATGGCTCTACAAGACACGCTAGCTGTTCAATAGGTTGCCATTTAATTTGATTGAGTTTGATTTAGTATAATTCACTAATGACCCAATTATCAAAGATGGCTTGGGAAGAACTCAAAGACGAAGAAGGTTCCACTTACTACTACAACTCAGAGACCCAAGAAACCCAATGGGAACTACCCGATGAGCTAGCAGTCAGTATAGATGAAGCATTGAAAACAACAGACTGGACAAAGTTTACCACTGATGATGGTCAAATATACTACTACAATGAAACCAGCGGTGAATCTGTCTGGGAATTGCCCGATGAAGTGAGGAAAATCATAGATAGCAGCAATGCCGTTCAAAAAGAATCTAGCGAAAAAGCTGACGGGATGGACCTTGATAAAGGTGAATCGAACGATTTCAATGCCCCTGAGACAGAAGGTACATCCAATGAAGATGTGGATGGCGAGAGTCATCCGGGAAACAAACTTATCAACATTACAAGCTTACTCGAGGAAAAATCTAAATCGATCAAAGAGTTACCAACGGCTACAGAGGAGATGGATATCACCCCAGAGAGGCAATCAACGGAGCCAGAAACTGAAAAAGAACAATCAGATCAACCTACAAGTGATGAAGCTAACCGTAATGGGTTTATGAGTATGCTTGATGAGTCCAAAGTTGATTCGTCCTGGACTTTCAACAGAGCAATGGAAACCTTCATCAAGGATCCAAGGTATTGGTCTGTTAGCGATTCACTTCTGAGGAAGCAGTTGTTTGAGATATACCTCATACAGAAGGCAGATAGAGAGTTCAAAGAGAACGAGTCGTCCAAAGAGCGATACAAAGAAATGTTTTTCGCCGTTTTGAACAATCACAAGGATAAGATTCGTCCTTACTCTACTTGGAAGACAGTCAGTCTTTTGATTGTCGATGAGCCTGTCTTTTCTTTAATTGGTGAAAGGTTAAAAAGGGAATTTTTCGCAATGTTTATTTCCAAGTTGAGGTCAGATCAAGAGCATGCACAAAGAGAAGCAAAGAAAGAAGACATTACAAGATTAGAAAATAAGTTGAAAGGTATCGTCTCTTTGGAATCCCATTTTGAGGAAGTGTTGGGTCAAGTTAATCTTACGAAAGAATATACAAGTTTGAACAAACTTGATGTGCTCACAGTGTATGAGGCCATAGTGCAAAGTTTAGAGCTTGAATTTGACAAACGTGTCAAGGAAAATATGAAGCTAAATCACAGGGAGGATAGAAAAGCCCGAGATGCGTTTAGGGCATTGATAGAGGAGTTGCGTGCTAGCAAGAAGATTGAAATCAGTGCCAAATTGCATTGGTTTGAATTGTTACCCCATTTGCAAAATGATGAACGATTTATTGAGCTGGCGGGTAGAAGAGGTTCTTCCGCCATTGATTTCTTTTGGGACATTGTTGACAAGGAAAATCAAATTCTGAAAGCTAAAAGGGATTTGGTGAAGCAGATACTCATCAACGAATCTTTTGAAGTGCCAGTGGTTGGAGACGGGGAGGCCGATCCTGAGAATTTCAAGATGTTTTGTGAAAAACTTAAGAGCGTTGATAATAAACAGATAAAGCAGGAGTTTGTGGATCTTGATTACAAGCTCATCTATCAGATGTTGATCGAGACAACTTCTTCGGGGCCTGATCTGAAATCTGGAACGCCATTGGTGCCTTCTACAGCAAAGAGGAGATTGGACAGCCCGGATGTTACAGGTGCAGCCAACAAGAAACGGCTTACAACATTGGGATATGGTGCCATCCGTTGATAAATGTATATTAATTTAGAATAAGCCTCATTAATAGCCTCATTAATATGCTTTAACTTTTGCCATTTCTGAATTGGAAAAAATTCTTAGAGATGAAGACTCTTGGGTTGCATTATATATGTCATAACATAACTTTAAGGCGAATGAATGAATCAGTTTTGAGGTCATTCCTCCTGCATCAATGCGGAAAGCGCCAATATTCCAATCATGGCATATTTGAAATAGGCATTCTCCGTGATAAGAATTGTAACGTATCCGACTTTGGGTATGTATGCTTTGACGCTACCTAGAACGTCCTTCTGTCTGTCCAGATACTTCTGCCCGTATGCGTATAGCGGTAGATCGTCCCTCTCGTTGTTATCACCCTTGGTCAACAACAATTGCCTCTTCACAACGTCTATCTTACCACTCTTGTTCTTTGTACCCTTGTTCTTTTTCGTCTTTGGTTTCTCCTCTTCTAAAACGGTATGTTCTCTAACGATTCTATGAACAATTGGTATTTCTTTCTCATTGACTTTGTAAACAACAATGTCACCAACGTTTAGATGCTCCTCTCTGTTCCATAGGAACAATATATCACCTCTTTGGAAGGCAGGTTCCATCGATCCAGAGAGCACCACCACCAGTGGTGAGTTTGACATGGCGAGAAGTGAAAGGAACTTCCAAAAGGCAAAGGCACTTGCTAGCACCATTGCCATGCTCAAACCATTCTTCAATTGGAGTCTTAAATCCATAGCGTATTTCGTTAATGACTGTGGGTGTATAATAAAAGAGTCAAACCAGATATCATGGTGAAACAAAGTGTTTTTAAAGATCAATCTTATTTACTCCAATGCAATAATATAATTACGTGTGCTCTCAAGCGAGTTGTTTGTTACAGAGAGAGAGAGACAGAGAGAGAGCGTGCGTCGGTCGGTGTAGAATTGTTTGTGCTCTTTTAATCTTTTTACAGCTCCACAAAAGACAATTGACTGTAAGAAAGATCAATCAATGGCAGGATCAAGATGGTACAGCTAAATCAGAACCACACTGTTTCCCAACTGACCCATCTTAAAGAGATATTTGTTTAGAATTAGCTACCTGGTTTCCACTTTACAATTTGAATCAGAGCCATCACTGGACCCCCTCCTCAAAATTTGCAAGTCCGAGCTGACACAACTCCGGACGCTGAATATCAACTACTTAAACAAAACAGGCTACAATCCAATCCATTTCAAACATGAGTTCAAGGTAAGTCTAAAGGTATCTTTGGTATCGCGTAACCCCGTTTTTCTTCTTCTTACAGGGGAACACTTTGAACGACTAACTTTTCGAACTCGCGTTAAATCGTGTGCAAACCCCTTTCATCTCCACTAGTCGATACTCGTCAAAGGTCCATCAAAGAGAAGGAAGAACCTCTTTATTTAGCACAACAACAACCAGTCAAAGTGCCACTCCATTAAGTCAATCTCCAATACGTTCCCAAGCAACCGGAAATGGCAATGGCAATGGCAATGGTATTGGTATAGGAGTGGGTTCTCCTTATACATCCTTATCAGCCTCACCTGCATCGATGAATCCAATATCACATTCTGCTTCGAAGCAGCATCTTTTTCAGGATGGATTCCAACAACGTTCATCATCACCTTATACCACACCGGATCAACGAAAAGACTACAATGCTTCATTGATGTCCCAATTGGAATCACAGAATGAAGAGACTGTGTCCAATATGGGATCCAAGATCCAAGCGTTGAAGCATTTGTCTGCCAAGATGGGAGACGAAATTAACAAGTCTAGGTTGAACCTTGGTGGGTTGGGTGATGATATGGAGAGTACCATGGGGAAGGTTAAGGGTAACTTCAAAAGAATGGTGATTATGGCTGATAAGACAGGAATCAGTTGGAGGATATGGTTACTGTTTTTTGGTATCATATTTTTCTTATTCTTCTGGGTGTGGGTGTTTTGAACTGGAAAGATTTTGAACTTGTTTCTATCGCTTTATTTATAGCCTTTCCGTTTGGATTGGGATTTCTGTTTTTCATTTGTTTTCTTGTTGTCATTGTCTGTATTTTTGTTTTATCTTTTCTTCCCTTGAAAAGCACCCTACTGTGTGTGTTTTGCAAATATAATTTAATAGTTTTTTGTTTTTTTACTTATCTTTACATTTTGAACAAAACGTTGGGGAAATAATTGAGAAAAGACATATTCAGCCTTACAGTGATGCACGATAAAACAAATACTGAAAATATGATAGATAGAAGTGAAAAAGAAGCCAAACCAAAAAAAAAGAACGTGGAAAACACTTGAGACTGAACGGAGTCGTTTGATCATCAAAAGGCAGGGAGAAAGCAAAATTCCGGATAAACGACGGTGTAAAGGAATAAAGTACGCTGAATCAACCATTCGTAAAAACACAAAATGGAGAAAAAACATGAAAGCGAGGTAATAAAGAGACGATCAAAACCATAAGCGGAAAACAGGTAAAAGGAAAGGAAAGCAAAGCTCTTCAGTGTACTACCTTATTGAGAAGGAGCAACCTCAACAGGTCCAGCACTGAGTGGTTTTTCCTTCTTTGATTCACCATCACCTGAAGAAGAACCTCTATCCTTTCCACCTCTTCCTCTAAATCCACCTCTTCCACCTCTACCACCTCTACCTCTCTTTCTAAATCCAGGCAAGTTTGTTCTCTTTGCAACGACGGTTAACTCTCTACCTTTGAACTCACCACCGTTCAACTGTATTGCCCTTTTAACGGCCTCCAACTCGTCAAATTCAACGTATGCGTATCCCCTTGGGTTTCCCGTGAATTTGTCATATAGGATGGTTATTCTATTCACGGTACCACAATCGTTGAAGAAATCCTTGAGATCGTTTGGAAGCGTTGAGTAATCAACGTTACCTACGTAGATGGACCGCGAGTCAATCTCATGTTGGTTTGGTGGCTGATGAGGTGCTAGTTTTAGCGTTTGTTCGCCTTCAGGTGCAGATACTGATGGGACTGTTGTGGGTGTGGTTGTTGTTGTTGCTGTCGTTGCTGTCGTTGCTGTGGCGGCAGATGGGGTACCTGTACCTTGTTCTAGAGATAGGGATGAGAGGTATGAAGTGATGGATTCATCTATAGGTTGTGGAGTAGGGGGAGGAAGGCCAACAAACCCTGTTGAGCCTGGTGCCGTCGTTGGTACAGATGATGTTGCCTCTAGTTCTGAGATCAGTGCTGTTGCTGGCTGCGTTGGCACTTGGCCAGGGTATGTCTCTGTGTGTTCTGATGCCATGTTGCTGTTGTTGTTGATTTCAAGAGAACAGTTTGTGGGGGGTGTCTGACTATACTATGAGGGAGGATAAGATGTGGGCCGAATGTACGACTATTCTAGAGAAGGGCTTTGGCACAATTGTTTATTTCAATACTTCAATTGAGAAATTCAGACAGTGAGTGTTGTTATAAATGCTATCATGAACCACGTTGACAATTGATGAGTAAACAAGAACGGGGACAAGGACGAAAGGACCCAGACTTGTATACATGTTCTGTATATACAAAATGGAGAGAGAGAGAGAGAGAGAGATTCATCACAACACTGGAGAATGGTATTATCTTCTGGTGCACGGGTGTGTGTGATGTAGCTTTTATTTATAATTTTTTATTTTTTATTTTTATTTTTTTTTGCTCTTTTTTTTCAGAAACTTTCCATCTTTTGATTTGATTTCATTTGACTTGATTTGTTTCTCTCCTCTTTATTTTAATTACTTTCAGGCTTTAAGGTTGGATTAGAATTCTGTTCGTTTATTGAATCTACTAGCTCACTCATAGACAACACACACAATATGGTTTCTGTTAGAAAGAGAAAGATGGCAAGGTCATCCGTGGGAAAGGCCACAAGGAGACACAAGGACAGACAGAGGCAGGTGAACATCTCATCCAATCCTATAATTGCCGCCAATTGGGATAAGTCCCTAACGCTCTCTCAAAACTATGCAAAGCTAGGTTTGAAGTTGAGGTTGGGTAAAGAGACAGGTGGTGTTGAGAAAGAGATTGAAATATTCAAGCCTTCAAATGATAACGATCTCTTGGGTGATGGAGATGAAGAAGAAGATGATGAAGAGGAACTAGATCCATACGATCCAAAGAACATACTGGAAGGTACCGCCAAATTGATCAAGGACGAAGAAGGAAACGTTGTCAAAGTGATATATGGTACCAAACCATTGAAGAGCACGAGTAATGACGATACAAAGGAAGCCACAGAGGTTGTGAAGCAATTAGAGGAAATGGCCAAGAATAGGGTTGTCAAACCAAGGAAACAGAGTGAAAGAGAGGTGGATTGGTTACGTGCCCTATACGAGAAGTATGGTGATGATTACGAGAGGATGAAGTGGGATAAGAAGTTGAACCCTTTCCAACATAGTCCTGGTGCCTTGAAGAAGAGGTTCATCAAGTGGAAGAAAGACCAGGGAATAGTTTGATAGCTTGATTGGTTGATTGATTAATTATTTTGTTTCTTCAACGTTGTCCTCGATCCTCAGCTTTGAACTGGGTTGAATAAGAGAAAAAAACGACGATGTTTCCCGTTTGTAAAGGTTTAAATGGCACCGCCCAGTTATAAGCGTGATTAAAGTCACGTGGATGTTAAGAGGTAGTATTGTATTTCAGAATGGCAGTTGGGGTGTTTGGATCTCAAAAGGCTTATTATATACACTCATCTTTGTATTCTTGTACTCTGGCATTGTCATCTAACACAGGTATGCTACTGTGAGATAATGAATGAATACCATTGAAAAACCTTCTACGAATATAATAGAGAGATGAGCCATTTGGATTTGACCCAGTTGACTCCCACTCCAGTTCCCACTCCGACTTCCCAATTGGAACAGCACAAGAGTTCTAGAAATAGAAACCTGCCTCCATTAGGACAGAGGCAACAACAACGGGAAACCCAACCTTGCCACCAGCTCCAACACCATCATCATCAGCCGTCTCCACCGACAGTTACTACTCAGCAGAACAGAAAACAGTTGAGTGGTTGGATAAAGCAACTACGAGGCGCTCCTACACCGGCAAAGGCAACTGAACTGAATGCCATTTTCAGCACCGTTGAAGATTCACACGATAAGCTTTTTGGAATGTTCAAGGCCAATCTGAAAACCAACTTGAACGATCTGTCTAAGCTTTGTCGCGAAACTGAAACGTTTGAAGGAGTTTTCGACGCATCACTGAACGAATCGGTAGCTAGCACCGACTGGTTGGACGATGTTTAAAAGTGTTAACCGAGAAACCAAAAAATACAGAAAACTGTTCTGTTCGAGCCAGCACTGCTTTTTGTGTGGTTTTTGCATTCTGCATTGCTGCTGCTGCTGCTTTTTCTTGACACCCCATGCCTCACCATTTGCCTCGTTTCCTTCGACAGTGCCATTTCTTCTTTTTGCATCTTCTTCTTCTTCGTCTGAAGTGATATGGTGGTTCCAAGTAGGCAGATCTCTCAACCATCCGTATACAATGTCACAAAATGTCAACAGTGCACAAGTGGAGGCCTACAAGGCTAGGATCTACAGACATTTGAATGCATGTCAGTCAATCATTGCACGGATCAATGCCATGGGTATGACGGAGTACTTACAAACCGCACCACTTACCCCACAACAAGTCTCATTGACTGCTGCTGTTGAAATTACAGACAAGAATGACAGTTTGAAGAATGTTGAATCAGATGGGGTGATGGTGGTGGTGGTGGACGAAGAGGACGAAGAGGACGAAGAGGAGGAGGGTAGTGATGGCGATGGAAGTGGTGTTGCAACGTTTGGTAGCTCTCCTCCGACCTCAATCACGTCTGTTCATGATGAAGCACTAGGTGAGATCCAGCAGTCTCTTTACCGTCAGGCTTATATGCATGCCAAGGAAACATTGACGATTTCTTTGAGCGTGTTGGAACTTGACCCATTTGATGATGAAATGGTTGTTGATTTGAAGTTTCTTGTTGATCTGGTTCTTGGGCTGGATGGATTGATCGATGGGGTGAATGTTTGGGAAACCGTTGAAACTTTTAGGTTTAGCCTTGGGATGCTCGTTCCATTTGACTGTTGTAAGTTGTACACTTTTCTGTGGGCGTTGTAAAAGGAGGATGATCACCTATTGTTATACTTGAATTCTATATACATACACACACATACTTTTCTTTTTAAAACCAATTTTTACCCTTTAACTTTTGCCTTTCTCCGTCGTTTCCCAATCCAAACTTTTTCAAAGTTGCAGCAACGTCTCCAAAGGATTCTCTTTCACCTTGAATCAAAATGGTTGGTTTGGAACCGGTGAGCACCTTCCTTGCAATATCGATCAAGTCAGACCTAGTAACTAGATCAATCTTTTCACACATCTCCAAAACGTCAACTTTTTTACCGTAGATCTGTACCTGTCTTCCCATATCTTCCAATTGAACCATCTTACTTTCCAAATTCATCATCAATGAAGATTTCAACTGATTCTTGGCACGGGAAACTTCATTCTCGCTGAGTCCACCTTTACCAACGTCATGATCCATCAGCAGTGACAATTCATAACCGATCAGTTCACCCATGACTCTGTTTGCCTGTGGGATACAACTCAACGATATACCAAAGAGCCCAGAATCTGTAAAGTTATGAATGAACGATTTGCAAGATTCGACAAACCCATATTGGTTTAGGATTCTCGTGTATGCTCTAGAGTACATTCCTTTGCCTGGACCACCGGCACTGAATGATCCACCTCCACCAATCAAAGTTTGTAAAGTTGCCAGTTTGTAAACGTCATCATTATCGATCGGTATTCCTTCAAAGCCAACATGGATATGGTGGAATTCATTTCCCAGGTATGAAAGTTCCTGTGGGATTGCCAAGTGACGTTCACCACCTGTATACTGTGCCGGATCTTTAATCACTGGTTGTACAAGTGGGTTTGGGTTGAAATCGTCAAAGTATCTTTGTGCTAAACCTTCAGCATTTTCGAGAGAAGTTCCAGCAAGGGCAACAACAAGGTTTTCTGGTCTGAAGAATAGGTTTCTATAGGTTGAGAGTTGATTGCTTCCGATTGAGTTTAGATTTTCCGCTGGACATAGTAATGGGGATCCTAGGTTGGTATTGTTGTAGGCAACCTGTTGGAACAACTCTGGTAGGATCAAGTCTGATTGGAGCCAAATCTCGTTCAACTCGTACTCTGTGTTCAATAGTTGTTCTTGTAGTTCGTCTTCTTTTAGCAGTGGTTTGGAGATAGTTTCACTGAGTAGTTGGTACATCTTGTCAATGTCTTGGTTGAATACACTTGCCTGATAGATCAAGGATTCTCTAGAAGAGGCACACATAAAGTTACCACCTAGGTGATTCAACCTTTCGAGCATCTTTTTTTGTGAAAAGTTTTCTGTTGATTTGTAAGCCATCTTGTCTATGATGTGAGAACATCCTGTTAGGCTGTATCTATCCTCGTATCTGGAACCTGCTTGGAGGTACATACCGATTGCACTGAAATGGCTTGGAGTTTCGTCAACTACTAGCTTGATGCCGTTCGGTAGACTCTTGATCTTTGTTTGTGATTGTTCTGTTGCATATGATCTTTGAATTTGATGGTTCAGTAGTGGTGACGTTTTGTGCGAGCAGCGGCGTATGGCTCTTTTGAGGAGTGGAGATGATGAGATGGATATCATGGTGTGATGTGATGATTCCTGAAGATGAGCAACTGAAGAAGTGGGGGGGGGGGGAGGAAGGAACTATGGATATAGTAATGTGTTTCTGATGCTAGCAATAACAGAGAATGTCAAAACAGTTGTATTCCAATCTAGCCTTGTTATGTTCAGTTGTTCAGTTGTTCAATGAGTTCTTCTTCATTTCAAACCATCATCGATTGCAAAAATAAACCCGACCGAAACGGACCACAGACAGCATCATCATCATCATCCATTACGTAATTATACTCTGCACAGCCCTTTCTTTTACTAGAAAAAAAATCAGACTACAATTTTTCATTTCTCTCTAAAAAAGACGAAAGACAATTTCCTATCAAGTGTATTTATTATTATTCTATATTACTATACGACAAAGGAAAGGATATTAGCATTACGAACAACTAAATTCTTTCTTTCCCTCTTTCTTTCTATCACATTGCGCTTTGACTGACCATCTTTATTCGTTATTCGCACCATCTTCACCACAGATACGCTCCTTTCTGAAAAATACATCCATCTTATTCGCTGGATCCCTTCTTCATCACCATCTCGTTTCGGCACTCCTATCTAGCACTCTTTTACGCCGCCACTTCTTTCAACCTATACAACTAACTCAGGCAAACAATCCCTATCTGTCATATTCTTGATCAGCCAATCACTCAGTCATCACACTGATCACTATCCCATCGCACCGCCACCGCAGCATCGTCTGAAATCATCATCAACACATACCATACCATACACACATACATACGCATTCAAAAAATAAAACCAGAAAAAGATCATGTCTTCTCAAATAGTTAATCAATCGGGAAAGAGACTCCCCCTTCTATCCAGAGCCACATTAACCGCTCACAACACTGAAAAGTCATGCTGGGTAACCCTATACAACAGAAAGGTTTACGATGTCACAGAGTTTTTGGATGAACATCCAGCAGGTAGTGAACTCATCGTTGAATGGGGAGGTAAAGACATCACCCAGATCCTAGCCGATCCAATTAGTCATACCCACTCTGAATCAGCCTACGAAATGCTAGATGATGAAATGCACGTTGGTTATTTGGCAACAGCAGAGGAAGAAGAAGAACTCCTATCAAAACATCATGACATGCAAGTCATTCCAGATTCGGTCGATCTTACGGAATTCGGTGAACTTCCAACGGCAGAACTGTTGGAGGTTAGGACCGATCATGACGACGATTACAAAAAACACAAATTCTTAGACTTGAACCGTCCGTTGTTAATGCAGGTGCTTAGATCAAACTGGACAAAGGAGTTTTACTTGGATCAGGTCCATAGGCCAAGACACTACGGTAAAGGTTCTGCTCCTCTATTTGGTAATTTTTTGGAACCGCTATCCCTGACTGCCTGGTATGTCGTTCCGTTGGTTTGGATACCCGTCAACTTGTACTTCTTCTACCTTGGATTCGTCAACCAATCCAAATTTGTCTCCATTTCAATGTGGTTTGTCGGTCTGTTCGTTTGGACTTTGCTCGAGTATATCCTTCACCGGTTTTTGTTTCACCTGGATCATTTCTTGCCTGAACATCAGTTTGCATTCACGCTCCATTTCTTACTCCATGGTATTCATCATTATTTACCAATGGATAAAATGAGATTGGTCATGCCTCCAACTTTATTCATTGCTCTATGCTATCCAATTGCAAGGTTGGTCTTTGCCCTGCTACCTTTCTATCCTGCCTGTTCGGGATTTGCCGGTGGATTCTTAGGTTATATCATTTATGACTGTACCCATTATTTCTTACACCATGCCAAATTGCCTAAGTACATGCAAGAGTTGAAGACGTACCATCTTGAACATCACTATAAGAACTATGAGTTGGGCTTTGGTGTTACCAGTAAGTTTTGGGATTATGTCTTTGGAACGGAGTTACGTCCTGATGCCGTCTATCAGAAGAAGAATTGAGTATGAGAGATGGATGATGTATCAATTCTTCTTCCTCCCCC